>PVKU01013482.1:0-28614 GCA_004027475.1 Anoura caudifer | reverse complement strand
ATTTTTTTCATTGCTTTTAGAAAGAGAGAGAAGCATCAATCAGCTGCTTCCCACATGTGCCCAGATTGTACGTCACCACCAGGGATCATACACACCCAGACCTGGGATCACATGTGTCTGGACCAGGGAATAGAACCTGCAAGCTTTCGACTATGATACTCCAACTAACTGAGCCACACCGGCTGGGGCTCACTCTGGCTTTTATATGGAAAAGCTATCAGAGTGGGCCACAGAGGCAACAGGGAACCCAGAGATGAAGCTCTTATTTGGGTCTGGGAGAGGTGAGGTGGCTTGGATTGGTGTGAAGGCCAAAGTATGGAAAAAGAGAGGCTGTATCAGACATGCAGTAGACAAAACTTTATGACAGATGAGCAGGTGGGTTCCTGATCTGGGGTCTCTTAAGAAGAGCTGCTTCTCTGCTCCTGAAGTGGGAGGGCTCCAAGTGGGAAGCTCTTTGTAACTGTGCACTGCCTGCACTCCTGACCTGAGTCTGAACCAACAAGCTGACCCTCCAGCCACACAGCAGTTCAGTTTGGCTGGTGAAGCCCAGAGTGTGGCCTAGCCAGCCCTTGTTTAGCTCAGAACCCAGTGAGAGAAAAGATAAGCCCACAGTGAACTCCAGGGTGCATAATAAGGGTTCAAAAAAGTGGGCCTTGGGCTGGGAGTTCCTCCCACTTATAACAGGAAGGGGAACAGAGCTCTATTCTCCAAAGCCCCAGGCCACGGAAAAGGGCAAATTCCTCACCCCTCTCAGCCCATGAAAAAGCCAAGCTGGTTCTAGTTACCCAGAACAGAAAATGTAGCCACCAGAGGTCTTTTTACGTGCCTAAGAAATCTGCTGAGGGCGAAAAACTGCTGTGTCCACCAAAAAGTCTAGCTGTTTGCTCTCCTAGCAAGAATGTTTTACAGGAAGTGGAGAGCCCAACATTCTTGGAAACCTTTGGTCAGAGCACTGCACCCACGGTGGAGTGGCTCAGTCTCCTGAGACCCTCACCCATCATCCCCAAACGCATAGCAAATCCAACTTCAAGAAGTGTACTCTCCTTCCTCCACCTAACCAGATCACTACCTGTAAGCACTTCCTCTTACAATTCCCAAGACTCAGTGTACTCTCACCCATGCCAAAGACTTTTCTAAAGTGCTAATTGTAACTAATTTACTCTTCAGGACAATTCGTTATCATACCCATTCAAACACTGAAGAAACAAAGGCACAGCCCTGGCTGGTGAGGGCTCAGTAGACTGAGCGCTGGCCTGTGAATCAAAGGGTTGCCGGTTCGATTCCCAGTCAAGGCACATGCCTGGGGTGCAGGCCAGGTCCCCAGTTGAGGGGGGGTGCGCGAAAGGCAACCACACAATTGATGTTTCTCTCCCTCTTTCTCCTTCCTCTCTCTAAAAAATAAATAAAATCTTTTTTTTTAAAGAAAGAAACAGAGGCACAAAAAATTGCATACCTAAGGTTTCAGTGCCACAAAGAGGGGATCTGCACCCAAACAGTCTAACTCTAGAGCACATACCCAAGACAGCTATGACACATTCTGCCCTACATAGAACTGAGTGCCACCACTGTCCCAGCTTTAGAACCCATCTAACCTCACCCCTTCCCAGACCTGCCCTTCCAGGAGTAATGCTTGTGTGCTCATCTTTACCTAAGGCAGGGCTGTGCCTGAAACACGTGTGAACCCTTCTCCCTAAAAAGCCCCCAGTGCCTGGTCTATAGCTCCTGAATGACTTGAACATTTAACAGAATCAAAGGAAGGTAGTTCCTGGTGCCATGCTGGTGGCTCTGCCTTCTCAGATCTTTCCAGTTGTGCCAGGTCACCTCCAGACCAGCTAGCTAGCTGACTTTTAAGAACCAGGAGCTGCCTAGGATGGGATGGGACATGGCCAGGGCTGCTGTTTGCTTTGTCAAGATTATGCTGTTTCACAAGCAAAAAGTGCTTGTTTTTCAGGGAACTCCTTCTATAGGCATGGCTATACTCAGTCTAGCCCCTTATTCTCCAGGCACATGAGGCTTACGACACCAGAAGGACAGGCAGTTACTGGGAGGGAAGGCTTGAGACTCCAGGTTCTGCCTCTGGGGCTCTGTATGACTCTGAGAACAATTTTCCCTCTCTCTGGGTCTCAATTTCTGCATCCGTAAAATGGGAGTACGGTCGGTCTAAGAGATTTGTCTACCTGTCCCAGAGGCCTCTGGACGGTCCACAGAAAACTTATTTGGCTCCTACCTGCCACTCCTTGCAGGGACTTGCGCACGGCGTCCACACAGCTCTGACAGGTCATCTGCACCGCGAACTCCAGCTGCAAGGGCGGCAGGTACCGACCGATGAGAGATGGGTACCCCTCTTGCATGACCCTGTTTCACTACTTCTCCTACGACTACCCCAAAGGCCTGGGGAAATGTCCCACGTGCCTCCTCCTGAAGCGCCTTCTTCATTATCACTCATTTCAGGACTAACATCTTCCAACATTAACGCCAAAGACCCTGCTACTCTCGCACTCTTCATGCTGAGGCCTCGGGCCCCGCCCACGGGGCCCACTTCTTCCCACCTTCTCGAGTTAAAGATCACCCCTAGGGATCGAGACTAACTGCCCCGCTAGGCTCCCACAAGAGGCTTCGACCCTCACCGTGCAGGGGGTCCCACGGTCCCCCGAGTCCGATGCCATCTCGAATGCAGTCACTGGCCAGAGGACGTAAACAGCTAGAGTCCTGTAGCGGAAACCTAGTGCACAGCCCCTAGGAGGCGGAGCCTCGGAAGCCAGACTTTGCCCGCCTCCTGGTGCGCGCGCACGCAAGGCCTTGACCTCATTCCCCCCCCGCCCCCGCCAACAAAGTTCTGCGCTCCGCTAGCTCAGGAAGCGCAGGCGCACCCTGACCGTTTGGCCCCTGGTTCTTAGTAACCGCTTGGCCGCCTGGGGTCTCACTGCGGGCCCCGCCAGCGCCTCCAGTGCTAAAATGGAGCCTTTTAAACCGGAACCCGAGCTCCAGCAGTTTTACCACCGGTTGCTGCGTCCGCTGTCGCTCTTCCCCAGCAGAATGACGCGCCCAGAGTCTCAGAAGCGGCCCCTGCAGGAGGTCCCGATACTACCGTCCCTGCCCGTCTCTCGGCTGACAGTGGCGTCGGTGTGCCACCAGGTGGCCAAGCGGCTGGCCAGCTGTGGGCTGGAGGAGCAGATGCCTCCTGAGGGCCGACACCGTTTCACAGAGGTCATTTTGGACGAGCTAAAGTGCAGCTGGCAGGAGCCTCCCACCGAACCTAGTCTGAGCCACCTGAACAACCAGAGGCTGCGGAAGCGGCTCCTGGTTTATGTGCTGCTCAGCTGCGAGAGGCTCTTCTTATGTTACCTACACCTGCTGAAGACCAGGTCGATCTCCACATATGTTTACACTGAATCAGCCACGCTCACCCGGCTGGCCGCCAGCCTCGCCAGGGACTGCACAGTCTTCCTCACCAGTCCCGAGGTCTATCGTGGCCTGCTCTCTGATTTCCGCGCCCTCCTGAAAGTAGAGGAGGCCCAGGGCAGCATGTTAAAGCTGCGCCCCTTCAGCCCCCCTGGGGCTGTCAAACCACCTCCTCACAGCGCCCACTTCTCCCAAATGCCAGACTGCCACCTCAGCCTGAACTATCTCATCCAGCTCAGTCGCTCGCCAGAGTTTTTCAGAGAACCTGAACCCGATCCAGTGCAGGAATTGAAGTCCATCCCCCAGCTGAAGAGGAGAAAGGCTCTACCCTGGCTGTACACCACGCAAAAGAAGAAAGCAAGCTTCACTTCCTCACAGACTGTGTCGCAGCCTGAGTGCTCCATAGCTCTCACCGATGGGTCTCCCGGCCCCTCCCATTTGCTTCTCTACCCCCAGCTCCAGAAGAGCCAGTCCATGCCCTCTCTGCGTGAGGGCTGGAAGCTAGCAGATGAATTGGGTCTTCCTTCACTCTCCCCTCGTCCTATAACCCCGTTGGTCCTGTTTGCAGAGAGCAAACCAGAGCTGGTGGGGGACATGGTGGCTGAGGACCTGAAGCAGATGATGAAGAACATGAAATTGGAGTGGTCTTCCTACTCACCAATAGACTCAGGTGTGCCCCCACTCCTGGGGGCCCAGACCCACTACTCAGCTGCAACTCATCCCATGGAAGAGCTCCAGAGAATGTTGAATGAGGAAGAAGAAACCTCTGGGCAGTGGGGTCCCCAGTCCTCCAAATCCCCTCCACTTCATCCACAGCCAGTGACTGTTACTCTGAAGCTAAGAAATCAGGTCGTGGTCCAGGCAGCTGGTGTACAAGTCTCTGAGAGAAAGTTTTTGGATTCCTTCCATGTTGAGGAGACTGGAGCCCTATACAACCACCTGGCTGGTGAACTGGAACCCCATCTTATTGAGAAAATGGATATCGATCGCTTTTTTGGTAATAGCATTAAGGAGGTCTACAAGGAGTTGATGAGCAGTGTCTCTACTGACCACTTCTCTTTTGACCAGGGACCCCTGATTGAGCCTGCAGCCAGTAAAGACTGGTCAATGTTCCTGGTCTCAGCTTTTCTGCATCCAGAACAGCAGTATCATGTCATCAACCCTAAGCTGGCTGGTCTTTGTCCCAAGAGACCAAACACTTTACAGTCCAACCCTGATAGGACATCCTCCCTTGCATCACTCCAAGCAGGCAAAGGCTGGGAGGCACCATTAAACAAGACCGCAGGGATAAATTGGTGGAAAACCACCCTGTCTGTGGATGACTATTTCAAGTACCTCACCAACCAGGAGACAGATTTCCTCCATGTCATCTTCCAAATGTATGGAGAGGAGGCTCCTGTGGAGATCGTGGCCCCTGTCAGAGAGTCCCTAAAGATTCAGCACCCACCTCCACTGCTAGAAGATGAAGAGCCAGACTTTGTGCCAGGAGAGTGGGATTGGAACACAGTACTGGGGCACAGTGTAGAAACTAAGAGGACCAACCTCCTCGGAGAACCCCTAAAAATCCTCAGCCTACAGAAGCGTCTGGAGCGGTTGTGGTCCATGCTTGAGGTTCCCAACAAGGACCGGTTGGACATGGCCATCAAGTACAGCTCCAATGCCCGTCTGAGGCAGCTGCCTTCATTGGTGAGTGCCTGGGAGCAGACCCTGCAGCCCATTCAGCAGCGGGAGAGGTGGCTGGGGGAACTGGAGTGGTTTGAGCGACAGGCCTCTGACCCCAACCGTTTCTTCCAAAAGACTGACACAGAACTGAGTCGCTTCCTGGAGGAAAATCACATCCGTGACCATCTACGCAGGAAGCTCAATCTAATGGAGGCTCCTTTGGTTTTGCTCCTGAAGGAGGTTGAATTAATCTTTGGTGAGCCAGTGACCTTCAAGGGAAGGCCCTACCTGGACAAAATGAAGCATGACAAAGTTGAGATGCTCTACTGGCTGCAGCAGCGGCGGCGGGTGCACCACCTGGTCCGGGCATGGAAGGCCTCTCACCAGTCAGCCGTGTTAGGGAGGCTCAGCAGCCCACCTTTAATAGCCCCTGGGAATAGTCCCAGGCCAAGTGCCCTCAAATCCCTCCCTCACACCCCAACACCCCGCAGCTCCACCCAGGCCTCTTGACCACTTTGAAAGAAGAACTATCTGGGAGTGCAGGTTTCAGGAACACTGTGCTTCCAACTACCAAAGGACTGAGACTAACACTTATTTTGACCATGCAGTTCTCATAGAAGAATCCCCAAGACCAGTGTTCCCATTTATGTCAAGCTGAGCACAATGTAGTCAAAATCTCATGTTTCAGAAGAACTGAGACCATTGCTTGGAGTTCATTGTAATGAAAAATATCAGACAGAGGCAAACCATCACCTTTGGAAAACCTTGGCATTTCTTTCACGCTACATTAAATTGGCTGATAGAGATCCAAATCAAACAGCTCTGTGACATAATGGTTAAGAGCTAGGGCTCTGGAGTTAGTAAATCTGAATTTAAACCCTGGCTGTGTAACCTTGGCCAAATTACTTACCCTCTCTGCACCTGGACCATCATATGTCGGGGGGGGGGGCTGAGTCTAGGTTGTCACTTCTAGTTCTAGCATAACATTTTTTAATTTTTTTTTTTACCAGTTAATGCAGGCACATGGTACAAAGTACACAATGGTTTGTCTCCTTTCCATCCTTAGAACCTCAGCTCCCCTGCCTGCGGGGAACAACTGTTACCAGGTTCCTGTGTATCTTTCCATTCCCTTATTCAGTGAATCATTATTGAGCGTCTACTAGTTATTTTGTGCTTGGTGTATATCACTGAACGAAACAAAAATTCTTACCCTTTGTAGAGTTTACATTCTACTGGAGGAAAATAGACAATAAACCCAATAGACACAGGACCTAAGTGCATTGAATGATAAAGTGTTAGCAGGTAATAAGTGCTGTGGAAAAAAGAAAAAGAGTAGGGTAAGAGGAAATAAAGGATGAGGATGTGGTCTTAATGAGGGTAGTCAGTATATACCTCAGTGAGAAGGTAAGATTTGAGCAAAGGGTTGAAGGAAGGGAAGAAATGAGCCCCATAGACATTTGGAACAAAAACTTAACTGACAGCCATTGCAAAACCCTAAGGCAAGTGGATGCCTGGGGTGTCTCAGAAAAGCAAGGTGGCCAGTGTCACCAGTGGAGCAGAGCTGGGGGAAAGATGAGTCAGAGGGTTAATGACTAGGTACCAAGAGGCAAGTTAGATTATGTGAGGCCTCATAGGTCATCATGTGATCTAGTTCAGAGATAGCCTACATACATAAGAGCATATATGTATGTATTACTTATGCATATGTTTATAACCACATCAATGGTAGCATGCTGTACCTGTTTTGCTTCTTTTTTCAAGCAACATGTCTTGAGTGCATTGCATATCAATACACATAGAGCTGCCTTATTCTTTTTGATAGCTATATAGTATTCCACTGTGTGTATTTTTATTTTCTTAAACTAGCCCTTTATTATTGGGCCTTTACAAATAAAAGACAAAGCTCTAAAAACATCCTTGTTCATCTATTTAGGATTGTAACCATTTCTATGATTTAAATTCCTGGAAGTAGAATTATGTTTAAGCATAAGCATTTGTAATTTTGATAGAACTTACTGACCACTCTCCACAATTTGCATTTATCATCAACATTGTATGACTATACTTCTTTCCCCACTCTCACCAATGCAGCATTATCAAAATTTTTAATCTTTACCATCTAGTAGGTGAAAAATAGTATCTTATTTGAGTTGTGTTCTCATTTCTTTTATGAGTGAAGTTGCATCTTTCCTATATTTAAAAGCTATTTTTATTTCCTTGTTTATAAAATGCCTATGGCTTCTGCCCACTTTTCCATTGATTTTGACTATTTTTTCTTGATTTTTCAACACTCTTTGTATATGCAAGAAATTTAGTCAACATGTTAGTAGTTACCTTGTGCAGAACACTTTTCTTGCATGATTTCTTAGACTCCTCACAACCACCTGTGAAGTAGTATATATTTAATTTTTAAAAAAGATTTTATTTAGCCCTGGCTGGTGTAGCTCAGTGGATTGAACTCAGGCCTGTGAACCAAAAGATCGCGGTTCGATTCCCAGTCAGGGCACATGCCTGGGTTGCAGGCCAGTTCCCGGTAGGGGACACATGAGAGGCAACCACACATTGACATTTCTCTCCCTCTATCCTTCCCTTCCCCTCTAAAGATAAATAAATAAAATCTTTAAAAAAATTATTTATTTATTCCTAGGCATAGGGGAAAGGAGGGAGAAAGAGAGGGAGAGAGACATCAATGTGTGGTTGCCTCTCGTGCACCCCCCAACTGGGACCTGGCCCATAACCCAAGTATGTGCCCCGACTGGGAATTGAACTGGTGACCCTGTGGTTTGCAGGCTGGCACTCAATCCACTGAGCTACACCAGCTGAGGCTGAAGTAGTATATATTTTAATCACCATTTTACAGCTGAGGAAATGAAGGCTCAGGTAGATAAAGTAACTTAGCCAGAGTCATAAAGGTAGTAAATTGGAGAACCAGGACCCAAGCCCCAGTCTGTATGACCCAGAAGCCTACATGTGTCTTCTTGGTGTCCTGATTCTGTGAGACAGGGTGATAAGAGCTCTTAGACATGGCCTGCCTTCCCTGATAGCACAAGTAATATGAAACCCTGAGATCTCTGCCACTCACCATTTGCTTGGCATGTAAACTTTCACTTTGTTTTATATTTTCAATTAAACAGCATTTTTCAAACTTTTCCACCCAAGTTCCCCTTTGAATGGAGGAACCTAAACAAGCATCTTGCTCAGGTATGAGGGATCAGAGGGCAGAGGGAGTGGAGGGAAGCAGTGCTGGCCTGAAAGCATGAGAAAAATTCCTTTAAAGTCTTTTATTTTTTTAAGATTTTATTTTATTTATTTTTAGAGAGAGGGAAGGGAGGTATAAAGAGAGGGAGAGAAACATTAGTTTGTGGTTGCCTCTTATGTGCCCCCTACCAGGGACCTGGCCCACAACCCAGGCATGTGTCCTGACTGGGAATCGAACCAGTGACCCCTTGGTTCGCAGGCTGACAGTCCACTGAGCCACACCAGCCAGGGCTAAAGTCTTTTAGTTTTGAAATGTATGCAAAACTTGCATTCTACACCATACTACGTGCATATTTATTTTAATATAAAAGTGATACTTGAAATTACTTATCTTTGAATTAAACTGCCCCTTGGGCAGATATGCTGTATTTAGCATTCATATTGGCATACTGCTGCATTCTCCAGAAGTTACACATAACCCACGTGAGAAATGCTACAGCGGAGGTTGGCATACTTCTTCTGTGGAGGATCAGACAGTAAAATACTTGGGGCTTTGTGAGCAATATAGTGTCAGTCACAAGGCTCGTCTTTCCTTTTGTTGTGTGAAAGCTATTGCAGATAGTACAAAAGTAAATGGACAGAGCTGTGTTCCAATAAAACTTTATTTCCACAACAGGCAGCTGGCTAGATCTAGCCCTCAAGTTGTAGTTTGCTAACCAAAGTGCAATAGCATGGGCCCCCTTAAAAGGCAAACATTCAGGAGGAGTAAGACAGGAAGTTGGGTGCAGCGTGTTGCATAGTAAACTAATTCCAGGACCTACTTTCCCAAAGTCCTACACCTGAACCCATGGATGGCTGCTCAGTCCCCCCTGCTGATCCTGTTCATGGGGTTGGTGAATGTAATAATAACGATAACTACTGTTCATCTGTGTTTTGCTGATTACAAGGTGCTTTTTGCATTCACTCAGCTAAGAATTAGTGGAACGTAACTGACCTCTGAAGTGGTGGAGTCAAGACTCAAACCCAAGTTTGGGGACTTCAACTCCTTTGCCCTGGGTGCTGACTGTGGTGAGGGCCCTGCTCTGTGCCAAGCCCTCATGCAGCCAGACGTCACGGTCCCATCCCAGATCCCAGCCAACTCAGTTGTGTTGAGAACTCACTGTTTGCCAAGTGTCACATTCAGGTACCCTAAGGATATCATTTCATTTACTCCTCACAACAATCTTGCAAAGAAAGCGAAGGCGTTGTTACCTCCCATTGGAGAAATGGGACTCGAGGACAATTGAATGAAAATTTAATCTTGCCCTGGCTGGTGGGGCTCAGTGGATTGAGTGCTGGCCTGCGAACTGAAAGGTCACTGGTTGGATTCCCAGTCACAGCACATGCCTGGGTTGCAGGCCAGATCCCCAGTTGGAGGCAAGCGAGAGGCAAATAATCCATGTATCTCTTGCACATTGATGTTTCTCTTCCTCTCTCACTCCCTGGCCCTCTCTGTAAAAGTGAATGAATAAAACCTTAAAAAAAATTGATTCTCTAAGTTACTGAGTTTTAGTTTTGTGCCTGCCCTAGACCCAGAGGCCTGAGACAATACTTTAAATCTGGGCTGGGCTGATTGGCTGCAGCCCTCCTGCTGCTCAGGTGGGGGCAGAACCCCAGCCCCTAAAAGACCCCTGACATTCCAGTGGGGGAGACCCAACAGCCCTACAGGTAAAACAAGTGGTATGTGAGTGACACATGGTATGGGCGG
The DNA here is from genome assembly GCA_004027475.1 of Anoura caudifer. NCBI lineage: Eukaryota > Metazoa > Chordata > Mammalia > Chiroptera > Phyllostomidae > Anoura > Anoura caudifer. The sequence continues at coordinate 18,605 of PVKU01013482.1, read as the reverse complement.
AAGCACAAAGGCAATAGACAGTTCAGAGAGTGGCAATTTCAAATGGGCATCAGGGGAGTGTTTTGAAAAAACACTGGAAAGAGTGGGAAGAGCTGTGGGATACTGGGGCAAGAACATTCTCGGCTGGAGTTCATGTAAGTGTGAAAGCCCTACTATGGGTGAGGGCCTGATGGGTCTGAGGAGGTCAGTGTAGTTGGAGTGGAGCAAACTACACGGAAGTTGTTTGGGAATTAGGTCGGAGAAACAATGGGGTTTTAACAGGCTTTATTTAGTCAGAGAGGTGACATTTGGCTGCACCGTGGGTGACCGGTGACAGTTAGAAGGCTGCCAGGCTGGGGATAGGTGGAGTCGGCAGAGGCTGCCACAGTGCAAGCATGAATGAAGTGCTTAGGAGGCAGATTTAGCAACATTTGGTGGTAACTGGACGTGGGGAATGAGGGTAGAGTGTCAGGGATACCTCCTGGGTGTCTGGCTTGGGCCTCTGATGGAACTCCTCATAAAATGGGAGGGTGGGGGGCCTGGTGGGAGTGGGGGTCATGGGGGTGGGGGAAGATGGTGAATTCAACCTCGAAAAGTTCAAGTTTGAGGTGTCTCAGGGCATCCAAGTGGGGATCCACCCAGATGCAAGTTTTTGTTTGCTAGACTCCAAAGAAATTCTGCTAAAGATAGGAATTCTCTTTGAACAGCATACTATACATACATGTCTTGTGTAGCTGCTCCGATATCACAAACCTCTAATTTTCTAGGCCATTTTTAACTGGAATGTATCAGTCCATGGCCTAAAACAGGTATAGGAATGATTTGTTTAAAATTTTACCAAACCTACACTTACTGATATTTTAAAAAACCTGTTAATCAATAAATGCAAAGTTTGCCTAATGCCACTGAGTTAGGCATTGCTATGGACTGAAATCAAGATTGGCAGGCAGCAGGCCAGGTAGGAGGGCTCTCAGGGCCCGCCCCACAGGAAAAGAGGGAAGCAAGACTAGGCAGAGGGAGGCCTTGAGCTGCCATGCAGTCTCAGTGGTCTCAGTGGATGAATCCCCCAATCCAGCAGGAAATTCTGAAGCTGAGATGACCCTTCAGATTTATCACTTGTGCAGCTATCTAGGAAAGGGGGCCTGACTCTGTGTCAGCACCTGAGGGACTGACAGCCAAAGGCAGCACTCACAGTAGCTGGACACCAAGTCCATTCTTGAAGGGGGATCTAGTCTGCATATCACAGCCCACCTGCGTTCAGTTTATACAAGGGGGGACCCATAAAAACCCAGAATTATCTTCTGGAGGGTGGGCCTCTTGTAGGACAGGCTTCCCCTGCTAGGTGAGTGTTCTAGGAGCCCATCTGGATCAGTGTACTAGCGGCCATTGTTGTAAGAGGCTGTATTGTGCTTCAGTGAATTTTTTGAAGACTCTTTCAAAGTGTTTGTCCATTTCATGACGGGTGATTTAAGCGCACACCTGCCCACACCATGCTTAGTGTTCAACAGTTTCTGACCAAAAACGGCATGACCCCCATGCCCCACCCTCCCTATTTACCTGATCTCACCGCAAGTGACTTTTTCTCCCCCTGGATGAAAAAAGTCCTCAAAGGGAAATGTTTTGCCGATGTGAAAGAGGTGACACAAAAAACAGCAGAAGCTCTAAAAGGCATCAAAATGGACAAATTCAGAAACTTTTGAGCAGTGGAAAAACGTCTCAATAAGAGTATTGCATCAAATGGAGAGTACTTTGAAGGTGAGTGAAGTTTAAACGTGTCAGAATAAATACACAGTTTTTAATAAATAAATTCCATTCTGGGGGGTGCCCCCTCATATTCAATGAGTTCCCTGTGGCTGCTGCATGGAGAATAGATTATTGGAGGCAAGAGTGGATCTAGTCAGGCAAGCAGTGATGGTGGGTTGGCCCTGAGCGGTGGCCGTGGGAAATGGAGAGAAAAGGATGAATTTGGGAGATATCAGGAGGTAGAATCCAGAGCACTCGGAGATGGATTCAATGTGGGAGGGGCATGAAGGAAAGAGAAGCATCGAGGACACTTCAGGTGTCTGGAGTAACAGTGATGCCCTATGCTGAGGTGGGGGGTTCCTAAGGTGTGCTAGCGGTGAAAAAATACACAGTTTGGTTTCAGCTTGAGACCAAAGAGTTGATATCAAGTAAGTGGTGTGAAGCTCAGGGGCCAGAGCTCTCTCCTCTTTTTAATTCTTAGCTGCATGGGACGTATGTAGAGTAGCGGTGATTTTTGTTCAGTGTTGCTGTACTCTTCTCTGTCTCTACCTTCCTGTCCCAGGGCTGTGCTCTGGAGGCCAGTAGCTTCCTGAGGGATAAGGGAGCAGAGAGAGAGTGCCCCAACTTCTTTCAGGGCTCACTCAGAAGTGCAGGAGGACTAAACTTCAACAGCGCCACCCTGTGACAGCAAGAAGTCAAAATGGCAGTGGACTCCAAACTCGTTTGCCACTTTGTGGGAAGAGGGGTCAGATCACAAACTCTGCCGTCAGAATCCGGTCCCACCACTGGCTCTTTCCAACTAGATAAACTACTGAAGATTCTGGACAACTTAGAGGTGGGAGGGAGAAGAGAAACTTCAAAAGAAAAAGGTAACTGCCCTGGCTCATGTGGCTCAGTGGGCTGAGCACTCGCCTAAGATTCAAAGGATTGCCAGTTTGATTCCCAGTCAAGGCACATGCCTAGGTTGTATGGTCCAGGTCCCTTGTAGGGGGCATGTGAGAGGTAACCACACATTGATATTTCTCTCCCTCCCTTTCTCCCTCCCTTCCCCTCTGTCTAAAAATAAATAAATAAAATCTTCTTAAAAAAAGAAAAGATAACTAGGTGAGGAATACAGTGCACTCAAGAAATAAAATGGAGTTACTGTAGTCAAGCCGCTAAATTACTAAAATCAAGTAGATTGAGGTAAGAAGAAATGATCCTGTTCTTGCTGTAACTAACCCGAGAACCTAAACTTTTGCATGTTCCAATCCTGCGTCAATCGCTGGATATACATTAAACCTCTGGATAACCCTCTGATTACTCCCTGAAGAACTAAGGAAAGAATGTTCAGTATCCAGACCACCTGACAGCTAATATCCAATCCACTGGTCATCTAGAGGATTCCCATCTTCAACCAATCCAGAGGCTGTATCTGGCTGTGTCCTGTAAGAGAAAGAGAGGGGCCTCAAAGACCTTAAACCCAAGAGGGCACCGGCAAGAAGAGATCAGCATCTGCTGGAATTCCTCGGGCCCTCTTCACTCAGACCTCAGCTGGGAGCTCAGAGCTGGCTCTGGTCTGGCTCCAGCACCCTTTTCTGAGTAGTTGGAAAGTCAATTCGGCTCTCTAGATCCCTGCTGCTCTAAAAAGTCAGGTTTGGACTAGATGATTTTAATATCAGTTTCCCCCCACTCTCCAAGATCAAACTAACCCTCTGTGCTTTCCCCAATTCCCTTAAAGTCTCTCTTCCCTGCTTCCTCTCCCTCAGCTTGAATCATCATGCAGAAAAGTTCCTTGTTTTCATATATTTCTCCACTAGACTGTGAACTCAAGTAGGCAGCCTAATATAATTTTTTGTGCCTGTTACCCAATTCAAGGGGTCCGTGCTTGGGATGCTCTATTCAAGGGGCTGTGGTCATCTCAAGGCAGTTTTACTCACTTGGGGCAAGTAAAGAAGACAGGATCCATACCCAAAGCTCTGTCTGCCAGGAAGAGGGGCTTAGCTCTTTGGTCAATTCCTGGTTGACTTCAAGTCAGCTACACTTATTGGATTGGGTTCCTGTCAAGCTCATCCTGTTTATAGCTGGTCTGCAAATTACTGTGCTGCATTTCAATATTTAGCAAGAATAGCATTTAGTAAGAACGACCCTTGTCCTATCTAACACCTCCTCCCGCTAGGCCCTAAGAACCGAATGCTTGCATGGTTGCGTTTGACTCTCACAACAGCCTGAGGCCAGTCTGAAATATTACCTGCCATTTTGCTGATGAGAAGAGGGGCCTCAAGGAAGAATCATGCTGCGAACCCAAGCTCTAAGGCCAACTTCCAGGGTTCAAGCCCAGCTCCATCACTTATCCGATATTTGATAAACCACCGAACCTCTCTAAGCCTCTATTTCCTTAATTATTAAATTGGGATCACAGCGACTTCACAGAACTACTACGACGATTATATGTTAACATATAATGAGCATGCAAAAAATGTTAGTTATTACTTTTATTCTCAGGCCAGCTCCAAAAACCTAACAGAATAAATCCCCGAGCTGCAAATCAAGCAAACGCAGTTTGGACAAGACGAGCTAGTCGCAACCCAGCTGGAACCCACCCGCCCGCGCAGAGAGCGCGTCCCACGTGCCCGGCGTAAACAGGAGAGCGCGCAGGCGCTCCTGGCGGAGGCCCATTGGCAGGCGCCACCGCAGCAGCTGGGGAGGAACAGGCCTCCCAGGAGCTGCTCCGCCCCATTGGCTGGTCCGAGAAGTCCGTGCGTTCAGGCCACCGGCTTTACCCTCGCCATGGCTCTATGGCTGCCCCTGCTGTCCTTGCTCGGTCTGCTCTCGGGAGCTATCTCCGCCCCGCCCCGCCGAGCTGCCGACGCTCAGGCCTGGGAGCCCGTAACCCCGGAGCTGCTGCGGCCCGCTCGCTTCGCCCTGGAGACATACAACCGCGGCCGGGTTGCGGGGGCGCGGGCCGTGCTGGGGGCCGTCAGCGGTGGTGTCCGTCGAGTGAGGACGCAGCGGGGGCGGGGGCTCGGGGCCCTAGTCCGAGGGATTGGAACTTTGGCCTAGACTTAGGGTGGGGGTACTGGATGGCTGGGACACCTCTGGTGATTGGGAAGGGGTAGGGGGCGCGGTGGAGCTGTGGGACCGATGAAGAAGGGCTGAGGGAGTAGCTATGCCCGCCTCACCGTCCTACCCGCCCCTTCAACCAGGCGGGCCGGGGGTTGCTGTACTCCCTGAAGGCAACGCTGGAGGAGCCACCCTGCAGCGATGCCATGGTGTGCCAGCTCCCTGAATCTAAGAAAACCCTGGTGAGTGATGGGGCTTCCTCAATTCCCTACCCCGAGGCTGAATCTGGCAGCAGTTGGGAAAATGAGTCAAGCTAAAAGGAAGGGATCAGAGGCAACAGCTACCCGGGTCACTTCCCTGTTCATGAGGACCAGAGACCATGCTATAAAAAGGGTGTCCGGATGCTGGCGGTGCCTCTCCACAGTGGGGTGATTGCCTTGGGGGTGATCCTCATCTGAGGAGCCTCCAGCGTCATCTAGCCGAGGGCCCCAGACTGGCTTTCTCCTCTCCTTCCAGCTCTGCACCTTTGAAGTCCTGGATGAGCTAGGAAAGCACTCCCTGCTGAGGGGGGACTGTGGCCCTGTGGATGCCAAGGTTGCAGGTACTGGGATAGCCCAAGGATGCTGGGGTAGCCCGACTCAGATTTCATTTAGAGTTGGGCCTTGACTTCTTTGTTCCAACCCTATCCAGATGACAGAAACCAGACTTTCAGTTCATTCTTTCCACTGTTGAACAAGGACCCCCTGCTCCAGGTGAGGTGCCCTTCACTCTGCAGAGCTGGCTGCTGCCTTATTTCCCTTCTTTTCCCCTCACCCTGGCCTGGGGCTCCCTGGTCAGTCTGAGATGCGCTCCTTGTAAAGACCCTTTTGTCTTTCTAGAACTTTTCTATGGAAATGGTTTCGCTCTTCAAGCACTTTATCACCACCTATAACCGGACATATGAGACAGAGGAGGGTGAGGACCCAGCCTGGGCTGTAACTGTCCCAACCAGATCAGGCCTTCCCCCAACTTGGCACCTTTTTGTTGGGAAGGGAAGGACTGAAGAGATAGTGCACCCTTTCAAGGACCCTTCAGTCCCCAAGCTCTTGCTCGACCTCCCAGGACTGGGCAGCCACAGTAGGGACGTGGCCGCTTCTCCCATCTGATTTTCCTGGTCAGAAGCCATGGTTCTCCATCATTCTGGGTAGAGTGGCATGGGGCAAAGGCCAGGTTTTGTCTGTTGGAGGCCCCCTGGCATGGCGGCCTTCTCCCATGACGGCCTAGCTGGGGATGCTCTTTCGTGCCCATTTGAGTTTTTCCTTCACACCTGGGAAATCATCAGCCCAGTTTGGCCCCAAAAGTTCATCACACCTTCCTCTTGGTCTGGCCTCCCCATCCCTACCTGCTCACCTTCTTGAGCTTACCCTACTCCCCAGGGAAACCTCTGCCTGTTAGCCCCAGCACCCCTCCTTCTATGATCTGCCTGGGGCCTGAGCCCTTCCTCTACTGCTCCGCGATCCTCAGAAGCCCAGTGGCGCATGTCCATCTTTATGAATAACATGGTACGAGCTCAGGAGATCCAGGCCCTGGACCGTGGCACAGCTCAGTATGGAGTCACCAAGTTCAGTGACCTCACAGGTAGGGGTGGTGGCTGAAGTCCTCGTGGAGCCTGGAAGAGATAGGGCCTGTTCCCAAGGCCCTAATCAGGGCTGGCTTAGAAAACTCCCCCCATGACTTATCCTCTGCCCACAGAGGAGGAGTTCCGCACCTTCTACCTGAATCCCCTCTTGAAAGAGGGGCTTGGCAAGAAGATGGGCCTAGCCAAGCCTGTTGATGACCCAGCCCCACCCGAGTGGGACTGGAGGAATAAGGGGGCTGTCACCAAAGTGAAGAACCAGGTTGGACCGCTCAAAAGTGAGGGCAGGATGTGGGGATTGCCCGGGGTTGGGAAGGGACCCAGTCCTAACTCTGCCTGTCTCTTATAGGGCATGTGTGGCTCCTGCTGGGCCTTCTCAGTCACAGGCAATGTGGAGGGCCAGTGGTTCCTGAAGCAGGGGGACCTGCTCTCCCTCTCTGAGCAGGGTGAGCATCCCACTCTATCCCCCTGTCTCCAGCCCAGTCCCTCCTGTGGGCTCCTTGGAACCGGCCTTCTGTCTCCTAGAGCTCGTGGACTGTGACACACTGGACAAGGCCTGCATGGGTGGCTTGCCCTCCAACGCCTATTCAGCCATAAAGACTCTGGGTATGCATTCGGGGGGCAGTAGGGGCAGTAGGAGCCACTTCTTCCTCCACAAGAAGTCACTTTGTGAGGGGGAGAGACACGAGCATAGGAGCGTGAACTGGACTTAAGTCTTCATGCCAGCCCTTCTGGTGGAAGTCCTTGGGCAAGTCAGCTCTTTCAGAGGCTCCGTTGTCGTATCTGTGACATGAGACTCATGACCACCTGGTAGGATTCGCCTTGAGTATCAAGTGAGGAAATGTTTCAACTTCCTGGCGTAGAACAGGGTCTTGGTATTTTTGCTCCTTGGAATTCTGTACTTCTAGATGCTGCTAAACCAGGGAGCAACACACCTCTACCTTTAGGGGAGGTGTTGACTTAAATGGGCAGTTTAGTGAATCAGGATGAGGGGTGTGGGACAGAGGTGGCTGTATAGAGACTGGTCTGGGAGCCTGGCAGGGTCGGGCCAGATTGGGAGCCACACACGCCTGGGCAGAGTCAGGGCTGGGTCCTGTCAAAGCAGGACAAGCAAGCCAAGGTCAAGAGTCCTAGGAAAGCAGGGGTAGGTGAGGAGTGAGAACTCAGTTGGGAGCTGAGTTCCATCTCTGCCACATTTCTCGCTGGTGACTCCCTGAACCCCTGAGCCTCGTGTCATCTCTAGAATGAGCCTCTTCCTCACGGGAGGGGCTGTGGCCTGGGGTGGATGAAACATAAAGCCTCCTGGATAAGGGGCTTAGCACAGCCTCTGGCTAGGATAAGACAGTGTATAGTAAACAGGGTCTGCCTTTTCTCTACTCCCCCAACTTCCCCCTACCATTCCCCAGGAGGGCTGGAGACAGAGGATGATTACAGCTACCATGGCCACTTGCAGACCTGCAGCTTCACTGCAGAGAAGGTCAAGGTTTACATCAACGACTCAGTGGAGCTAAGCAAGGATGAGCAAAGTGAGTGAGGGATGGGCGTGAGGACAGGCCATGTGGGACTGGAGTCTGGGCGCCCCTGACGCTGCCCCTCCCCTGTCTCAGAGCTGGCGGCCTGGCTTGCCAAGAAGGGCCCCATCTCCATCGCCATCAATGCCTTTGGCATGCAGGTAAGGCCCCAGCCCTGCTGTCCCTGCTCCATTTCTTGCTGACTCTACCTCCATCTCTCCTCGGAGTTGGCCCCCTCCTGCTTATTCTCCCTCCCCAGTTCTACCGCAGGGGGATTTCCCGCCCACTGAGGCTCCTTTGCAGCCCTTGGTTCATTGACCACGCTGTGTTGCTCGTGGGCTACGGCAACCGTGAGTCTGGCTGACCCCCTCTCTGCCCATCCACCCCAGGTCACAGGCAGAGGTTGAACCACAGCATCGCAGGACCTCTAGGGTGGAAATCTGGGGAGAGCCCAGGAACCCTGTCCTTAACCCTGGCACCCGCTCTGGGCCAGGTGGGATCACCCATCCTCTCTGTGGATGGGAAAGCTGATGTGGTGGGAGGCCGAACCAAGGGATGGCTAACCTGCTAGAGGGGCGTGGGTAGGTGCCCTTCCCAAACCCCAGAGCCCCACCAGGTGTACAGAAGGGCGGTAGGTGGGCCTGTCCTTTTTTTCTGCTCTCTTCCTAGTACCTGTCACACAGTAGGCCCACAGCAGATATTTGAAAGTGCAGAGTATTTGCGGCCCTGACTCCCTGCACGCCCTCTGCTTCCCAGGCTCTGACGTCCCTTTCTGGGCCATTAAGAACAGCTGGGGCACTGACTGGGGTGAGGAGGTGAGTCTTGCCAATTGGCCCCTGCCCTCCAGCCCCCTACCCTGCCCTAGTGCCCTCCCAACTCCTGCCCCTCTCTCCCAGGGTTACTACTACTTGCATCGTGGGTCCAGGGCCTGTGGTGTGAACGTCATGGCCAGCTCGGCTGTGGTGAACTAAGGAGCACCAGCTCAGGACCTGGTGCTGACTGGAGCAGCCCTTCCCCCAGTCTGGCCTGCATGTCCAGGCCCCTCTCCAGGAGACACAGCTGGCTGAGGGATGGGTGCCAGGTACCTCAGGGTAGGCAAAGGGCACTAGGCTAGGGGCACAGCCCCTACCCCCCACTCCCACTCCGAGGTTCCCCAGCTGCACCTTTGTTGAGTTGTGGTAGCTAGGAGGGTCTTGGGGTGAAGGATGATGTTTTGGTAGCTAAAGCTGAGGCAGGAACCCTGGGCTCAGGGAAGGAACAGGTGGGAAGCAAATACTCTGGTTTTAAATCCAGCTTGTCCTCAGCAGGCTCTGGCTTCCTGCCTGGGCTTTCTTCTGTCCGATGCTATAAATTCTGGACCCCCTGGATTTGGGGACGGTTTTCCCTTTCATATCTAGACAAACTGTTGTAACCACCCTCTTCTAACAGCAATAAAGAGGTGTCCTCAGCTCTATTGTGGTGTGGATGCCCAGTCCCTGAGGGCAAGTAGGGGTGGTGGGAACTTCTGAAGGTTGAGTTCAGGAAGCTGATCCTGCCCAAAAACCTGAGGGCCCAGCTTCTATTTCAGGAACCCAAAGGAGACAGAGAAAGACCCACGATGGATCTTTATTCAGGAACAGTTGGCTGGTTGTAATCGGGGTCTGTTCTTTGAGGGATGGACGGAATCAGGGGAAACACTCTCTCTCTGACTTGCATGGAGAACCTCAGAGGTCAAGGTCAGAGATCACTCTCCCCATAGAGGGCACTGGAGAAGGCAACATAGTCCAGGGCTCCAGCTGGAGCCCCAGACCCCTTGTAGGGTGTCATTCGGCGGATGCAGTACTCAGCCTGCTCAGCCGGGAGCTCGCGCCGCAATTCCTCAGGGGTGATATAGTTCTGGGGGAGAAGAGGTGTTCAGGGCCCAAAGGTCCTACTCCCTGCCCCAGCCTGCCGGCCCCCACCATGCCAGGACTCACCTTGTCTCCCGCCAGGATTTTGAAGGAGGCCACAACTTGCTCAGCTGTGTCTGTCTCAGCTGTCTCTCGGGTCATGAAGTCAATGAAGGCCTGGAAGGTCACCACCCCGGCTGCGTTGGGGTCCACCATGGTCATGATGCGAGCAAATTCCGCTTCCCCCTGCAGGAGTTAGACGCCGGGCATCACGCCCATGGGTGCCGGAGCCTCCTGGGGACGGTGCAGCCCTGGCTTGGCAACCCCAGTGAGAGGATGCACCCTTTCTCCATAGACCGCAGCCTGTGTCCTGCCTACAGCAACGCCCCTTGTTGCCACTGGTCCTGCTCTTTCTTCTGGGGCTCTCTGTAGTGCTCTTTCTCTGAGTAAAAATGTTACAAGCCCAGGCTTTGGAGTCACACAGAACTAGGTCCAAATTTCCAGCTGTGTGTCTTTGAATAAGTTAGTCTACCTGTCTGAGCCTTCAGTAGCCTCTGTTTGAAATGGGATAATTCTGCCCAGCCCCAGTGAGTGTGATGAGGAGATCATGGAATGTTAAGGTGGGAGCACACAGTAGGACATATGTGAGTGTCCATATGTAGGACAGGGTGCTGATGGGACCTCTGGGACAGAGGTGGGGGGCACTCACCAGGTCGTAGCCCATGGAGATGAGGCAAGCCCGGAAGTCCTCAGGCTCCATCATCCCATTCCGCTTCTATAGTGGGTGAATAGGTGTCAGGTTTGGTCCTCAAACCCCACCAGCCCCCAAGTCTACCACCCCACAAGGCTGGGCCCCTGCTGACCCGGTCAAAGTGGTTGAAGGATGCCCGGAACTCATTGAGCTGCTCCTGGCTCAGGCCCTTGGCATCTCGGGTCAATACTTGATTCTCCACCTCATTGATGGTACGGGCAATGGAGGTGAGCAGCTGCTCCCAGCCCACACGGATGTGCTGGGAGAGTGGAGGCAGGCCAAGTGAGTGGGCAGTCAGTGCCTGGCATGAGCTCTAGCTCCACCCCTAACCCACTGTGAGACACGGCAAGTCCTCTCCTCTCCGGGCCTCTGCACCCATCTGGAGGTTCCATGAAGTCACCTCCAGTGGCCCTTCTTGCTTTAAAGTTTGTCAATTTATTATGTATCAAGTACTGATCAACCAGCCATGCCAACCTGGTCTGGCTTTAGACTGTTGTATAATGCTGGACAGGTCAGTTTTCACTTACTGGGTTTCAGTACCCCCAGGGGTGTATTGAGGGACTTGGCCAAGCTGATGCACTGTGTCCAGCTGTGGCTGCCCCAGGCTTCCCCAGCCCGTGCCACCTCCCCTCTAAGCAGGTCTGAGCCCACCTCCATGCCATAGATGGTGTGCTTATTGTCGAATACTAGGCTCTCCTGCAGCAGCTGGTGGTCACCCTCCAGCTGGTCAATGTTATTCTTGTAGTTGATGATGCTGTGCTCCTGCTGCCGCAGTCCAGCCATCTGCTCCTCCAGAGAGCCGGCCATCCCAGCTGCCAGGCGCCCCACCTCCTGTAGGGAGACCCAGGCAGGATGAGGACTCCCAGCTCTCATTGGCCCAGCCCTGCCCCACCATCCAAGCCTTACCTCCATCTTCCCCTGAATCCAGGGCCCAATGGCATTGGCCTGGGCTGCAAACTGTTGCCGGAGCCTCTCGTTCACCTGCTGTCTTGCCAGCTCCTCCTGCAGCATCTGGTCACGGCTGGGCACCAGCTTTCGGACCTGGGAAGGATGGTGGTTGTGGCAGGGGAACCAGTTCCTTGAACAGCCCCTGATGCTCTGAGCCAAGATGTCAGGGCCCTGTGGGCAGGCTCCTGGGCAGAACACTCAACAACTTCATTTATAACTAACTGGTTGTTTGTGAAGGATGCCCACGCATCAGGTTTCATTCTACTTCACATCAGGCCTGACAGGAAAATGCTGCTGTATGGCCCCTTTACAGATGAGGCTGGCAGGCAAGGTGACTTGGCCAATGCCACGAGGAATCTGTGACAGACCCCAGATCCCTATCTTGAGACACCTGAGGTTTCAGGGTGATTAGAGTGTTCAGGAGCTGATAGAAGGCAGGGAGTGGCCACAGGCAGCACTGACCGTGTCCCACTTGGTGTTGATGTCCTGTGTGCTGAGGGTGATGTAGGGGTTGGTGGAGCTGGGCCGCAGCCCATACGTTTGGCAGATCTTCTGGATCTCACCCTGGATGCCCAGGATGGCACCCCGCTCTCGGTCAGCCTTGGGCAACGTTGCCTTGAACTGCTCATGTGCTGTCAGCAGACTCTGCGGGCAACAGGCAGGAAGGATCAGCCAGCACCCCCACTTCCTGCAGGTGACAGAAAGGGCAGCAACATGCTCCAGGCCATCCAGTGGGTCCAGGGCAGGGTTGGCTCAAGAGTCCAGGCCTCCTGTCTGTTAGCGCAGCCCTAGGGAATTGGGGTTTCCTTCTGTCCCCATTCCCCAAGGGCCTAAAGCAGTGGCTGGCAGGATCTCAGGCCAGCTTCCCATCATCTCATGCAGCCGAAGACCCCCAGAATGCCCACACCCACCTGGGTCTCCTCCACTGAGTGCACTAGCCACACATCCTGCAGGTCCTCCACAGCACCGTCCAGCCAGTTGTTGAAGGGTGCTGCCCGCCGTGCAAACTCCAGCTGCAGCTGGTCAATGGTCTCCAGGAGCTTCTCCATCCTCTGAGGGCCACAGGGATGGCAGGCGGGTCAGCAGTCTGCCCAACAGGCCCACTCACCTGTCTCCAGTGGCCAGACCCCTGCTCCTTGGCCGCACCCTCACCTCAAGGGCATCCCGCCTCTTCTGGGTCAGGGTGCCCAGGTTGTCCCACTGGTCACAGATGGCCTGGCAGCGGCTGTTCACGGAGGAGACCTCATGGTAGTCCAGCTCACTGGGGGTGAGAAGAGGGGGTGATGGTGGGGCCAGACCGCAGCTCTCATTCCCTCTGGACCCACACCCCAGGTGGTGGTGAAGGTGTAAGACAGCCATGGCAGGTGAGGGTCAAGCTGGGCTTTCCTGAAGGGGAAGTTCTCTGGGTGGTCCTGGGGGAATAAGGGTGCCCACTGGTCTCAGATCAAGTCCCTCAAGATCAAGCTTACGTGGAGGGGCGTAACCTGGAGTTTCAGGGTGGGATTATTCGGGAGGGGGCGAGTTTACTGCAGGGGGGCGAGGCGGTAGCAGATCAGGCCCCAGAGCTGAAGGGAGCAGACAGCCACCGGGGTGGGGCTAGCAACTGCCCTGGTGGGCAGGATTGTGGGCAGCAGAGCAGGGTCTGGAGATGGGCCAGGGATACGAGAGGAGAGGCGGAGCAAGTGGTTACGGGGGAAGGACGAGGTACCAAGACTGGATTGCCAAATGCCTTGAAAGCAATGGGGGTGAGGGCAGGGCTCGGAGCCGAGGGGCGGGGCCAGACAGGGGGCGATGTCCCAGCAGGCGGGCCCGGCTTCGGGCCACACCTACTTGAGCTCCTGGGCCAGCGCTGCGATGTGCTCCACGCGGTCCTGGTGTGCCGCCAAGTCGCTCTCAAAGGACTCGTGTCGCCGCAATAACGCCCGCAACTCCTGCAGCGATGCGGACTCATAGTCGCGCTGGTTCAGCATCTCCTCCTTCCCTGATCGGACAGAGAAGCAGGGGACTCGAGTAGGGCTTGTGACCTTGGAGATCCTTCATCTATGAAATGCAGGTCACACCTGCTTAGCCCACCTACGCTAGCGGTTTGCTTTGAGGTGCTGGCCTAATAAAGCTAAATGAGACTCTTGTTCCAGGACATAGCCCAAAAATGTCTGCGCCCACTGACCCAGCACAGTGCAGACTGGCCCTTGGTACTGTTTTGGTATTATTTGATCCAGAACTACCTCCCCACGATTCTGAGCCTGATGAGCCCCTGACACAGCTTCCTCTGCTCACCAGTTTCCCCAGCACCTAGGAAGGTGCCTGGCATTTGGTAGAATGAATAATGAACCTAAAAGTGCTTTGAGAATGGCAATTACCATAATTATGCAAATTAAAAAATATAACTGCAACCATTTATCGAGTGCCTCTGCATTTTGCAGAAAAGGTAACTGAGGTTTAGAGGTTCGGAAATCTCAGGGTCTCATAAGTGGCCTTATATTTGAGAAACTCTTATATCAAACCACCGTTATTTATTATGGCCATAATCCATTGTTAGTGTTTGTTCATTATTTTTAGGCAGGAGTCCTTCACTTGTAGGATTAAAATCCCTGACAGAACACAGAATGAATATGTTCATACAGAGTAATATATTTGACTCATGAAGTATTTTGCCATCAATATACTTTGAGTATAATGTAAGTGAGGTTAGGGTAGGGGACTCTTCTTTGGACACATGTTACATATACAAATAAAATGCCAATGACAAACATATTAGAGCAGACCTACAGAAGGCAAGAACCAGAAGGGGGTGAACAGCCAAAGAGGGGCAGTGACTTGTTGCACAGCAAAGTCAGGGTGGGGAACAGGAAACAGGTCTTCAACTTCCTGGCAGAACACCTACCCCTGACCTGCACATTTTGCCAGGAGTCCTGCAAAAAAACAGTCTCCATCCCAGGATAGAATTAAGCCCCATGAGGTGTACCTACCCCGGGTCCAGGCTTCATGCAGGGAGGCCTTCTGCTGGAACTTCTCTGCCAGGTGCTGGAGTCGTTGCAGGCGCCGGATCTCTGAGAGCAGCCAATCCTCATAGCCCTTCTCCACTTGCTCCAGCCCCCGCCATGCATTGGCGATGTCCTGTGGGGTAGGCAGAGGTGCCCTCCATCACAGCTCACCCATTGTACAGAAGGGGACACGGAGCCCAAGGTCACCCAGAGCCAAGGTCACCCACCCCTGGCCCAGCTCACCGAGACCAGCTTGCCTTCGGAGGGCATGAAGGCGGGACGGTGGCTCAGCCGCAGCTTGGTCTGCAGCGTGTTGAAATTGATCTCCAGCTGGCATTTCTCCTGCACTCGAGGGGGCTTGTGCAGGCGCCGGTAGTCCCGAAAGTCCTCCAGCTTGCGCTGCATGGCACTCATGCTGTGCTCGCTCACACGGTTCTCCAGCCATGGGACAGTGTGGCGGATCCATTCCAGCAGCTGCCAGGCACCAGGCCGGGGCAGAGCAGAGAGCTCTGAAGGTGCTCACTTCACCCACCCCTCTACACCAACCCCCAGGCTATGGCCAAAAGGCCTAGCCTCAAGCAGAGTGGGAGTTCTGAAGGGCAGAATAGGGAGTCCCCACTAGTCAGGAAAGGAGTAGGATGGTTAATTTCCGAGTGCATGGACCAGTATAGCTTGGCACAGAGCAAAGACAGTGAGACTGCGTAAATATGAGTGATTGGAAAAATGAATGAGGAGATGAATGAAAGATGAGTGGATGACCAGGAGCTTGGAAGGCATAGGGGCAGAAGATGGGTGAGGATGTCACAAGGAGGTTGGGGGAGGCCAAGGCTGCTCTGAGAAGAGGGAGACTCTGCTGGCACAGACCTGGGCTGGGAGAGCACAGGTGAGGGAGGGAAAGCTGTCTTGGGCTCACCTCGCTGGCCAGTTTCTCATACTCCTCCATCAGCCTCTCATTCTCCTGGTTCACGGCTAGCACCTTGCAGATCCTGTTGGCAGCAGTCTCTGCCTGTTGGGGGTGGGGGGGGGTCATCAGAGTGGCTGCCATAGAACAAGCTGCCATAGGCACCCCTGCTAACCCAGCCTTTCTCTGTAAAGCTGATGAACCCTGAACCCTAAACCCCAGCAAACAGGAAAAAGGATGAGGGGAGCACATCTTTTCTTTTTCTTTCTTTCTTTTTTTTTAATCCTCACCCAAGGACACGCCCATTGATTTTAGAGAGAGGGGGAGGGAAGTAAAGAGAGAGAGAGAGAGGGAAACAGTGGCTGGTTACCTCTTGTATGTGCCCTGACTGCAGACCAAACCTGAAACCCAGGCATGCGCCCTTACCAAGAATCAAACTGTGACCTTTTGGTGTATGGGACCACACTCCCACACACTGAGCCATATGGGCCAGGGTGAGGGGAGCACATCTTTCAGGGTGGGGAGGGTGCTCGCAGGCCGGAGGCCTCTGCTCCTAAGCTCCCCAAGACCCACATGTGTACTGGAAGGGTGGTACGCCCACCCACAGGCCTGGCACCTCCAAATATTGGGATGCTTCCAAGGTTGGGCCCTGGGCCCACACCCCTCACCTGTTCAGCACCGGCAAAGGCGTGGTAGAAGCAGGAAACATAGGTCATGATGGCCTTCTCGTCGGGCTTTGGGGTGTTCACGATGTCTGGGGGAGGGCAGTGACATGTTTACTGGCCAAAGCCAGGGGTGGGAAATGGGCTCATATCCCCACCCAGGTAGAGACCTCTTTTGGAATGGGAGGGGCCAACAATATCTGGTCACAGCCGCCAACTGCCAGCTACCCCAAACCATCTTCCTCTTCCCTGAAGCCCACGCTGATCACCCCAGGGCCCAGAAGCCTCCCCCTCTGCAGAGTGAGTCAACCATGAGGGAGTGGGTGGGTGCGCAGACACTGCGGCCCTCATGAGGCACCAGTCCACACTGCCTGGTATCTCTAACCATCCCATAACCCCTTCTGTCTGTCTGTCTTTCCCCTAAGTTCTCATCCATCAATGCCCACACATCCAGGGGTAGCAGGCATAGCACATGCTTAGAAAATGTTTGCTGTTTCAATTGACTAAAACCTTGCTTGGGCACAGGGACCAGAGGCAGGAACTCCCCAGAACAGCTCCCAGTCTTGACGGACCGACATGCTGCCAAGTGACCCAGGTAACTGGGACATGAGGCAGAGGGTGGAGCCGTTACATAGTGGGAGCAGCAGGGGAGGCTGGTCCTGCTGGGTGGAGAGGGGCACAGAGACAGGCTAGAGGGCTCCTGGAGAAGGCAGCCAGTGGCCCAAAGGGCTCTGACCAGGGACCAGGGGAAGAGCAGGGCCTTCTTGGAGGAGAGAACAGCAGGGGCAAAGGTGTGGCGGTCAGACCTTGAGAGGTCGAATCCTCCCCCGGGCTAGGCTTATTCTCACCTTCTGCATCCAACATCTTAGGGATGTCTAGGTATTTCTCCGCCACCTCAAAGGCAGTGTTCAGGTTGCCGATGGGGTCATCCTAGATGGGCACGAGTGGGCAGAGGTGAAAGGTCTGCTGAAGGCAGAGGTTTTGGGGAGTGGGGCTGGGGTGTCAGAAGCCTACCTTGCGCAGTTTGGCGTAGTCGATGAGGTCGGGGCGGTGTCGGTGGATGAGAGCACAGAGGGCCAGGCCATCCTTCCAGCTGGACAGAAAGAAGGGGCAGGTCAGGCCCAGGTTCAAGCGGAGGCCCTGTCCTATGCTCACCCCAGAAGCACCCCATCAGGGCAGCCTCATCTGTAAAATGGAGTCAAGTCCAAATTCCTTAGCTTGGCATTTGAGGCCCTTTATTATAGACTTGCACTATCTCCTCCAAGTTCATCAGGATTCCTTCACATATGCTAGGCTTAGGCCCCACCAATTTCTGGGTGTTTTTGGCCTCCAGGTTTTTGCCCCTGAGTTCCCTCTGGCTGGATTGCCCTCCCGGGGATGTCACCAATGCCCACTCCTCCAGGAAGTCTCCCTCAACCTCCTGGAGTCAATTCTGCATCGACTGAGTCCTCCTATATTCAGACACTGTTCCAGGAACTTGGCTGTGACCTTTCTTTCCTTGTAGCTTGTGACAGGGGCCAGCTCTGTGCCCCAGGGCCTGGCAGAGGCCCATGCGCGCGTGCTGCCTGGCTGACAGACCTGGTGTGGAAGTTCTGCACGTTGACGTTGCGGTATGGCGCCGTCTTCCGCTGGCACCACAGGAGCAAGCCTTCCTTGGCCGAGGTTTCTGGGTGAGGATGAGGGCATGTTTCCTGGGAAAAGGTCCGGGCCAGCCCTCTTGTTTTCCTTGCTTCCCCCCATCCCCTGCTCACCCTCCACAGAGATGTCCTGAATGGCGAAGCGCAGGATGATGGTCCAGATCATGCCCAGGGTCATCTTCAGGTTCCCATCCACAATCTCTACAGGGTGGAGGCAGGGAAGATCCCACCTGGCATTTAAGGCCTGTGCTACCAGCCTCAGCTACCTCCCCTGTTCTGCCCTCTGGCCCTGGTGCCTCATCCCAGGGCTGGCATGTAGTAGGTACTCAGCTGTTTTATTTAGAAGTGATTTTTTAAAATATTTTATTAATTTATTTTTAGAGAGAGAGGAAGGGATGGAGAAAGAGAAGGAGAGAAACATTGATGAGAGAGAGAAACATACATCGGTTGCCTCTTGTATGTGCCCCAACCAGGGACAGAACTTGCAACACAGGCACATGTCCTGACTGGAATCGAACTGGCAGCCTTTCACTTTGCAGGATGATGCCCAACTAACTGAGCCATACCACTTAGGGCTACTTACAAGTGATTCTGACACTGGCCAGGTGCCAGATCGTGTGCTGGCATTTTGGTTACATTTGTTCTTTACAGTCCCTCTCGTGAGGCATGCATGGTTACCCCCATTGTTGAGATAGGAAACTGAAGCTCACGGAGGTGACTTTTTTTTCTTTTTTTAAAATTATATTTTATTGATTATGCTATTAAAGTTGTCCCATTTTCCCCCTTCATTCCCCTCCACCCTGCACACCCCCTCCCACCCACATTCCCCCCTTTAGTTCATGCCCATGTGTCATAAGTTCTTTAGCTTCTACATTTCCCACACTATTCTTGCCCTCCCCCTGTCCATTTTCTGCCTACTGTCTATGCTACTTATTCTCTGTACCTTTTCTCCCTCTCTCCTCCT
>PVKU01013481.1:0-28619 GCA_004027475.1 Anoura caudifer | reverse complement strand
TTCCAAGTGTGGAACTAGCAGAAATCAGATTATTAATTAACAGTTAATAATAGATTGGTCTTACTAAATAAGAACCCATCTTAAGGTCAGATGATTAAAACTGGGTTGGTGTATGCTGTGTTCTCAAACTACAAGTAAAAGTAATATGAGATGCAAAACACAGAGAAATGACACAGCACAACTTAGATCATGAAAGCTTGTAGGTTAGAAATGATCCCGAGTGTGTTTCTAATAAGGCCTGTGGGACGTGACTGCTTCTCATTTACCTGCTTTTCCTTTTGAGTCCATTGGGCTTTGACTTCCATCCAAGGATGAGGTCTTGCTGCATCACCATTGGTTTATCGTTCAGCAAAACAAACACTACCACTAAGACTTCTTAAGATTCCCTTCCTAGCACTTGAGACAATATTATCTAACCAGAAGTTTGGTCACCAATGCATTCTTTAGGTTGATTTATAACCAAAAGTGTCAGTGTGGACAAAAAAAGGGACCACATCCTAAATCTGACAGCTCAGGGGAGGGGAGGCCTGCGTGGTGGGACTTAAAAACTCAGAGACCTGAGGTGACCACATAGGATGCTCTGATATTAAAGATTTTCACCCCAAGTGACTCCTGGTGGGTAGTCATGTCCTAGGCTGGTATCTTTCCTGACAAAGCTGGGTCTTCATCTTAACTGGGTGTGTTGTTGTCTTTTTGCTGCTAAAATAACATACCTTTAAAATGTCAGAGTCATTTTTATTCCTGATACACACTGCACCATGCCAGAAACCACATAACTTCTCATTACTATCGATATTGTGTTCATTGTTAAAACTAACAATTCTGTACAAACCAATCTAACAATTCTATGTGTATATTTGTTTTACTTTTTACCCAGTCTCAGAGATATGAGCACTTTTCTTTCTCCCACCTCCTTAATCTTTTCCCAGTTAATTTAGTATTACCATGTAGGCCTCTGCCTGTGACTGTACTGTATAAAATAAGGTGAAAATTTGCATTTTTCAGAACACTTTCTCAATCCATTGTGATTTTGCTTCCTGCAATTATCTTATTTGGCTTGTGTAAGCTCATAAATATTCTCTTCAGGTTGAAGTATTTCTTAGGTTAACGCTGAAAATTCTAAGTTTCTGATTACAACTTGGTCTTTCTGGTGACCTGCCCTCACTCTGCAACTACCCAGAGGTCTGCCAAGAGTTGCCTCATCACAATAAAAGATGCTCTTAGCACCCACATCACTTAGAAAATTCCAGGAGTTTTAAATGCCCTTGTCTAAAATCCAAGAGACAAATCCAAACATATTTTTATGACATCACATGGCTGATGCTTACCGAGGTGGGGTCACCCACCCAGAGTCACACAGCCTGCAGGTGGACTGAGACATGCCATGTGTGGTCTGTGGGCACCTGGCATATATCCTTCATTTTTCTCAGATTTCCTCTCATTCAGAGGGATTGAAAAGTTGAACACTACCTTTCCTGTACTCCTAGTGATTCAGAACCCAGATGTGAATCAAATGCAGTTTCTGCGGTGCACTGGTTCATAATTTAGAAGCTGGAATTGAGATGGGGCCATTATTTGTGATACTGTGTTGACTGATGGGTGGGCTGTGGCAGACACAGCTTTATGTGAAGAACTAGGTGTTTCTGTCCCTCTGGATGGGGCTGTGGCCCTGTGACCTCAAAACCAGACTTTCTAGGTAAACTCTCTACCTCCCATTCCTTTACCTATTCATTGGTTTTATAATTACTTATTGGTTGCATTATAGAGTTTTCTGTGCACATCGTTATGGCTGATTTACTTGTAAAAGCCCCAAAGTGGAAATGACACAATATCTATAAAAAGGTGACTCAGTAAACAAAATTAATGCAACCATGGGATGAAATACAACTAGAGTATAAAAAGAATAAACTCCATCAAAATAATTATATTCAGTGAAGAAGCCAATCTCAGCTGAAAATTATATATTTTATGATAAATCTTTGCAAATTCTAGAAAATGCAAAGCAATGTATAGTGGAAAAAACCCACTGAGACATTCCTTAACACTAAAAACGAGGTGCACAGGTGAAAGAAAAAGATTACAACAGGGCACGAGAAGACTTTAATAGTATGAGACATGGCCTTTATTTTCTTGGTACAACTTATCTGGTGCATGGATCTAAGAGAACTGCATAAATTGTACACTTCCAAAGTGTTAATCTGATTATAGTCCACTATAATCCAATAAATATAAATAAAATTATCTATGAAATGTGACCTAAAGTATAAGTTGAATAAACTAAACTAAAAGAAAAAACTTAATTATAACATGACATTTTCTTGCCCATTTTTCTGCTTGTCTGCCAGGGTGTGCCAAATTACCCTGCAGGCTAGAGTCTTCCTTGGACACTGCTGACCCCATTCAGCACAACCCACATCCCAACAAGGCCCAACCTCACCAGCATCAATCATTACACAGTCTTTCTAGGTCTCCACACTCCCCACCATGGGCTGCATCTGTTCCTTCATCCAGGCAACCATCAACCCATCGCCCTCCAGTCCTCTGTAGGCAGGATTTTTTTAATGCCCTCTATTCATCAAGAGGAAATGGCCACCCACTGTACACATTGCAGCCAAGAAATAACTTTTTCAGAAGTGCTCTTTGTGATCTCCAGACCAGCTGAGACTCAAGCACATGCTGGGTATGCACCCAAAGTTCTCCTTCACAGCCCTTCACTGAGTCATAATTAACTCCTCAGAGCTGTGATTTATCTGAGACCCTGTCTCTGTTACAACAAATACAATAAGCACAGGGCCCATATATGTCTTGTTCTCTTTGGAGTTTCCAAGGCTCAGCCAAGAGCCTGACATGTCACAGATGTTCCATAAACTCTCATTAACTCTATAAAGTAAACCGCACAATGGAGGACTCTCACCCTGGGTGACACTTGCAGTTAAATGATGTTTCTTATAGACACAAAGTCATTGGTGTCAGCATGAGAGGGGGAATCCTCATGCTTGGGGACAACATAGAGCCAGGTTTTGTCTCATACAGTCATGAGGAAGCAAAGGAATCTCATAACACTAAGGGGCATGACTGCTATTTATCCCCCAAAGAAAACACATCCCTACATAGTCCCACCTTTTGAGTTATGTCTCATCACCAGAGGCCTGTGTTTTTTATGTCCTCACAGATCTCTGACAAGTCAGAAACTCTGGATCCTCAACCCCTGGAAGAGTTACTGTCAGGGGAGGAGAGAGCATACCCTGACCTGATAACAATAAGGACTGAATTTTCATTCAGAGTTTACGGTGTGTGGGACACCTGCCTGTTGTTTCTGAAGACATCTCTCTAGGCCATGATGTCCTGGGGAACAAAGGAAACTTCCTGTGCTGAAATGAACAGGAAAACCCAGAATCTGTGGTTGCTTCTATCTCAGAGGGGGTAAGATTTGTACAAGAACCTTTCTTCCACTAACAGAGCACACAGGGCACCTTGTTGAGTATTCACCTGGAGATGCTCCTGCTCCTGGACCCTGTGGGCAGACAGGGACACAGATATGACTTACATGCAACATCCCAATGTAGTGATGGTGGACACACAGGGCATTTTGGGGATCAGCCTTCCAGGCCAGCACCCTCCTCCAAAAGCCTCAGAAGAATCTGCACCAGGCCCTTCCTTTGAACACTTGAAAGCAGAGAACTCTGTCTAGAACAGTACGTACCCCTGGTGGTGCAGTTCTCCTGACACTGGACTCATATTACTCAGGACAATGCCTGCCTTTTCACTGAGCTCATCCTACACTGGTCAACATCCCAGTGAAGCACATGGCAATGTGTGCAAGTCTAATTCTGTCCTCTAGGGAGCAACACTGAGACACACATGAAATAGACCCACTAACCTAGCTTTGGCTAAGAAGATGGGGAAGTAGCCTGATTTCATCCCCTGCTCCAACAGGTTTTTCTTGGGCCCTCCCTCCTGCCTGTTCTTTCCCACCTGCTACTTCTAGAGACTGTTAACAAAAAGGGCCTGTGCAGCAACTCTGACAAGTTCAGGGGGCCACATGGGAGGCCTGACAAGCCTCACAAAATAGTCTGATCAGAAATTTCTAACTGGGAAGTGATGGCAGGTTGCCACATCCCAGTCTCCATTTTCCTTAGCAAAGGTCAATCTTTACCTTCAGTGAGCCCAGACATTCTTTTTTTCTTTCCTCCTGGAAAGCATAACTTTGACACATCAGAGGGATTTCCTTTGCTGGACCATTCAGGAGCCTAGAGTCTGGGACAAGAGTATGACACCACAGACTCTTTATGTTATCTGGTCCCCTCCACACCTTCTCTATGTTCTGTAAATGTGAATTAGCTTGTACCCACCAACATAAAATAATATATATATATATATTTCTCCATTGTGCCCTTTACCCAGTTCTAGAGATTTCCCTGCTATGTTTTCTCTCACCTCCTAATAGGTTTTATGCATCCTTATTCACCTTCTACTTTGATTATAATGTATAAAACAAGCTACAAAACTGCATTCACAGGATTCGAGACCTCACTCCCAGACATATGAGGTCAGTTTGGCTCAGAAAAACTCATTAGATTGATCTATAGGTTTAGATATTTTTTTTTACTTTGAAAGGGCCTTGGGGCACCTCCTCCCTCACAGGTTTCTGTCTTATTCTGTACCTCATGAATGGCAACATCCATGGAAGGTGAGGTAACCACACGAAAATCAATCAAGTAGAAATCAAAAGTTGTCCCAACAGCCAGCAGCACCAGGACAGTTCCCACAAACAGACAAAGAGAGGGGTGGTCTACATGAAGCTGTCTTCTGAAAAACAGAGGCCCGTAGGCATCCCTCTTTCCCCAAACTCTTTTCTTACTGGGATATGCAGGACACATCCCACTTCACACCCCAAAACTGCAGGTCCTACTGAGACTCCTGGTCTTCTGTGTTTCTCCTGGGAAGCAAAAGCCAGTCTGGTCACAACTGGAAATAAAAGAAGGCTCCCCTCTGCAATTATCACCAAGCTTCACACCTGCTCACATCCAGAGTCATCTCTGTGACCTTCATTCTGCAAGGAAATAAAACCTAAGAGCAATGACAACATGGAGAGGACCCAGTACCCAATTGAGTTTCTGTTTCACAAACAGAAATAATCTAGAATTTTAGGACACCTGGAGTTCTCTGAGTGGTGCTGACAGTCCCAAGACCAAGTCACAGCAGAGCTACAGTTTTGTATGCTGAGCTACATTTTTAAGAATTCACTTTGAAATAGAGATGTTTAAAACGTTTCTCAGGGAATCTGATGCACAGAAGGGGTGACATCATTTTGACAGCTTTTTCAGAGTTAGCTCTAGAACTCCTGCTCTGAAGGAAAAACTCAAATGTGAAATATAGAAGGCTGAGTGGGGCAGGCTACCGTACACCTGACAGGGAGCTATGGGGAATGCCTGAAACCCTGACACCTCAGGCTTTTCTTTTCGTAATACAATATGGGAGTGTGTGTTTGTGTAAGTGTGGTATTGAGAGATCTTCAAAGATCACAGGGAACTAAAGTGTAGGGGAGCAATTACAAGGTTAGAAGGTATAGGGTGGAAAAAATGAAGGCTGGAAGAGGGAGGGTAATGTGCACAGACCCTGCCCCCACACACATGACAAGAATAGTGAACATGGCACAGAATAAAGCTCAGTGCACAGGTAGGACACACAGCAGATTGCACCATTCTGGACAGAGGTGCCTGTGAGCCTTACAGAACATCAAGCTTCTCTCAAAGAGGCAGCCACAGAAGAGACAACATACACCATGGGGTCCCCTTCAGTCTCTACCTGCAGAGGACCTGTCCACTGGCAAGGACTCCTGCTGGTTGGTAAGTAGGAGACAATTCCTTGGGGTAGACTAGGATCTGACACAGAGACTGGCTGGGATCTGCTGAAGAGACAAGTGCTGAGAGAAATGAGGGAAGGCTTCTGATGGGACCTGAAGCTAAAGGGCAAAGGAGCAGAGTAGGATGAGGAAGGGGAATAAGCTAGAGGAAAATCTCATAGTCTGGAAGTGGTGAGAGGCAGAAAACCTTCAACTGCTGTGAGTTCCCTTTTATTCATCATGCTGATATACTGATTTATCAGGAAGCACCAGAAAAATTTAACCAAGAGTGCTAGATGTTCTCTTTATCACCATCCTTCAAAATGGGCCAATAAATCAGAGGATGTGCAGGGCACTAGGATCACGCATTCACTCAACCCCATGTATTTCCAGGCTGTTGTAGTCACTGGAGGTACAAGATGAGACAAGCCCTGTTCTCATCTATCCCATGTTCTATGTAGGATAGAGGGACAAGGAAGGATCTAGATGTGATGTCAGATACCCACAATAGCCATGAAAACAGAGAGTAGAGGCAGGTCAGAAAGGGAAGCCAGAAAATCATTAGATAAGGTGGTCAGCAAAGGTGCCTTTCAAGAATGCCCCTGAGTATCAGGTGGCACCTGGGCACAGTGAAGGGGTGAGCAAGACAAAGAGCTGGAAAAGGGTATTTGAAACCAAACAAAAAAAAATAAATAAAAGCTTCAGAGGTGCTGAAGTAAAGGGGGCCATGTCTCTGACCTTGACCTGAGAAAAAAACTCACCTGCAGACCAAGATTGAGACATAAAGAAACCTGCTCAGGATACAGGGCCTCATCTTCCCATGACAAAACATAGATACAAATAATGATGCTTCTTTTTTCTTGTTTCTTAGTCTCAGTCTTAAACTTCTGGAGCCAGCCCACCACAGCCCAAGTTACAGTTCAGTCAACAGAAGCTCTCGAAGGAAAGGATGTGACTGTATGTATCCACCATAAAGCTAGAGATGTAGCATACATCATTTGGTACAGGGGAACAGCCCATGAAATCTATGATCATATTGCATATCTTCCAGTAAACTCAAGAAACAGTAATAGTCACCCTTCAAGTGGACAAGTGATAGTAGAGAATGATGGTTCCTTGCTGTTAAAGAATGTCACCACGGAAGACTCAGGCACCTACACTGTACTGGTCCAACTTGAGGGCTGCCAAAAAAAAATGGCAGCATGTAGACGGCTTGATGTATACCATGAGTGATCGCTCTCTGACTTCTGGGTGTCAGGTGTGGTGAATTCTGCTTCACACATAGGACTGATATACCCTGGACACTATCTCCATTCCCCTTGGCATTTTGATTTAGGGTGGATTTTAGCACTCAATGCAGGATACACAGAGAATGCAGGCAAACTTTCTAAGATCTCAGTTCCCTTCTCAAGTTTCAGCTTTGCAGACAGTCAATGAAGACAGAAGGATCAGTTTGATGGGAGTAAGTCAGCAGAGGGACACTAGAATAATTTTAGCCTCCTGAGCACGTGCCTATTCACTTACCCTTGAGATTGACTCAGTTGTACTAGGTCAGAGCAGTCTGTGAGGCCCCCTGAAATTCTCACACAGCTCAGCTCAGAAACCCCTCCCAAGAACCCTGTCCCAGGGATCTTTACTCCAATGACCCTGGTGACCCTGTGCTAGGTCGGATTTGGCCTCCTCAGAAGGTCTGAGTGTGTAACAGTTTAATAGTTGCCCAAGTTACAAAGCTCCTGAGGCTGTCACCAGTCTGGTCTCCTGACCAAGACTTGAATCTCACCCGAAATGGAGTTTGGTCTATCATCACCTGAGTTATGTGTGAGGAGCAGAGTTAGACAATGTCCTTGTAGATAGCTGACTATATTGGTGGTCTCAGGAAAGTTCACAAGAAGGTCAGCGTCCCCTGAAAGAAACTGATAAAAATGATGCTCCAGGAAGGTCCTCATTCACCAGGGATTAGCCAGGAGTTCTCACTTGTAGTTGACCAATAACAGATGCCTCTTTTGATTAGCTCTTCTATTACAAGATTTAGGTCACATCCTCTAAATATTTTACAGTCATTACACTGACTCCCTGGCAGCCAAATATTCTCTGAGAAGAAACTGATAAACAGGGAGATGCAGCCACTAAAGGAGAGTCACACAGGCCATGAGCAGGTGGTCAGGGTCACTAGAGTTCTCTTTGTAGCCACAGACTTAATTTCTCTACCTCTGGGGCCTTAAGAGGGAGTCTTCAGACTCCTAAACCAACAAAGTGGTACAGATCCTTTTCTCTTAGATGTCTTCAGTTATAGGAATACAGTTTGGTCTGTGAAGGGCAAAAAATGGAGGCAATTTATTTTTTTCACTAGGGAAACATTATCTTCAGTAAAATCAGAGTCACTGCATGGATTACCCAGGCATCCCCCTCAGGTGGCCCATCCTCACCTCTCTGCACTGGACCTGACATCATTTATTTGTTTTCTGTTCTTGTGCAGTCTCTCCCAGCAGATATAAATGTAAGGACTTTTCTTCCTTGTTCTAACTCTGAACCTTAAATCAGCTCAGGATGACAATTTAACAAGTACTCAATTGCTTTTGATGAATTAGGAAGAAATAAATGGTGATTGAATGAAAGAATGAATGAATGATCCAAAATGTCTTCATGGCCTGGAACCTGGATGCAGAGTGCTTGGAATCCTCACCATAGGGAACAGGCTTTCATGGTCCCAGGAACTAATGCCATCATCTCAGATCCTTTTCTTTTCTCTAATAAAATAGGACTTGCTATTGGTCTCAGTCCCTGAGGTATTAATAATAATTTTCACATACAGAACAATTTTAATTTTTTCCAATTTCTGCTCATAGCCACTTAACACAAATTGTGCACAGGTGCCAGATTTTCAGCAAGTCCATGCTCCCCACTTGCTCTAAGACACTGATTTTGCATTAGCACAAGTCCTCACCTGCCCTCAGGTGAGAGAATGGCTTTCCTGGTCAAGGGAAGACCACATGCTTCTGCTGCCATTATCAGCTTCTGCCTGTCCTTTTTCCTCTTTGATAAATCACTACTTGGAGCCTGCTCTATCATTCATTGGCTCACTGGCTCATTTCAGTCACATTTACCTGGAAAGACCTGACCTACCTCTTAGCCCAGGGCCTGAGGAGTCAACTTGTCACTGGCTTGCTGCTGGTCTCTGTATGTTATTTCTGCTCAAAACCCAACCCAGTGTCTAGGATGTCCTGGGAAATAGTGCCTCGTGGAAACACACCTCAGCTGGGCAATAGATGTCTGTGCACCTTGAAGGAATAGCTTTTGGTCAGGCAGGCAGTCAGGTGGTCAGTAAAGAATGAAGAGAATTGCAGCAGTCTCTTTGTATCACTGTCTTATGTCTTTCCTTAACCAACACTGATACTTAACTGACACCTGAGAAAGTCTGCAGTCTCTCCCAGACATACAGCTGGAGGACATGCATCCTCTGAGTGCTCTGATTCCCTAACATGTTCTTGTGATGTGCTGACCTGCCTTGTTAGTTCTAAGACTCAAGTTGACTAAGAGGTGACACGTACCAACTGTGCTTGAGGAAGCTTTTCAAGATATAAAAGGTACCGCACAGGGCATTTTTTTTTTCACTTTCCTGCAGAGCAGACTTAACCACAAGCAACTACAGAAGCGACCAATTCAAACTTGAGAGTTTGATTTTCATTTTTGAACATAATAGTGGTGTTGAGCATCTTCTGTACCTATGGGTCATTTGTACATATTCTTCAGAGAAATGTCTCTTCAAGTGTCCCATTCCATTTTTAAATCAGAATATTTGATTTTGTGGTTGTTGTGGAGTGTAGGTGTTTCCTGTGTATTCTAGATATTAACTTTTTATTTATCATATGTTTCTCAAAGTATCTTCTCACATTCCATGGGTCACTTTTCAACGTGGCATGTCCTTTTTGATGAAGAGACATTTTCATTTTGAGAATATCCAAATTGTCTATGCTTTTGCCTGTCTTTTAGTGTCACATTCATAAAATCATTGCCCAATTCAATGCCATAATGCTTCTCTCTATACTTTTTATAAGCATTTCAAAGTGTTAGGTCTAAGCTTTAAAATTTGATATAATTTGACTTACTTTTTCATAGTTTTGATATTAATATGAAATTAATTTTGATATAATTTTTACTTAATTCTGTATAGTATCAGACAGGGATCAACATCACAAATTTTGATGTGGATATTGCTGTTCACCACCATTCATCGAAAAGACTGTATTTTCTCCATTGGAATCCTGGCCTTTTCTCTTTTTAAAATTAATTAATTAATTTTATTGTTGTTCAAGTACATCTGTCTCTGTTTTCCTGCCACCACTTTTCCCCACCCCACCCACCCCCACCTCCAACCCACAATCCTTCCCCCTTTGGCTTTGTTCGTGGCCCTTTTATAGGTGTTCCTTAATGACCCTTTCCCCCTTCTTGCTCCTGTTATTCCCCCACTCCTTCTTCTGTGGTTACTGTCAGTTTGTTCTTTATTTCAGTGTCTCTGGTATATTTTGCCTCACCATAGACCCTGTCCTGAGATGGGATGCTGGTGATTACCAGTGTGAAGTCTCCAACCCCAAGAGTTCTCATAGAAGTGATCCAATTAAGCTGGATGTGAAATCTGAGTGACTCTCCTTTCCCCTTCTCTGTTGTTAAGCTCTAAATAAAGTAATTTTTGCAATATTATAAATGATTCACTCTGAGGGTGAATACTTCTTAAAGATTTGTACTGAATCCATAAAAACTAGAAAAATTTGAGCTGACATTGTCATTATTGTTGACTTAAGGTCACATTGCAGACCAGCCCCCACCTTGGTTTGGTTTCACGTGTACCATGTCCACAGTGCAGGGGCCATTGTGACACTGTGTCCCTCAGAGGATGAGCAGTAGTTGTCTTGTAACAAATGAGAGAATGTAAAGAGCTGAGAGAATCTGAGCTTGTGTCTTGTCCATGAACACATGTGGAGGGCACCTGTTTTAGACAATGGGAATTGACAAGAGGACAGCAATATGAGTAGCCACACTGACTTTTGTGTTTCTCTTTGATGTCTTTCAAAAGATTTCTAAAGTTTCAGGAGTATTCATCTTTCTATGCCAATAAAATTATTTGCATGAGTTCAGTACATTTCTGTTCTTTTGGTTAATGAGGTATAATTGGAAACTTTGGTAATAAAACCAAGGCTTTAGTTCAAGTGTTCTAGTTCAGACTGATACCCATGGAATTTGAAATGACCTTATACTTTAAAGAGCTAAGTTTGACATCTTCAGACTTTTGGTAACTCTTGTAGAAAAGACAACCCCCAAAGTGATAAAACTGGAGGTAAAGTGTTTCTATAAAGCTTCATAACTTCAAGAGGCTGTTAAAACCCCCATCATATGTTTCATGGAAAACCCTCATTAGAGCAAACTATGTGGTGAATGTCAGTTCCTCTGCACTAAGGTAACTAAGTAATCAGGGTAAATCAGGTGACAGCAGCCATGTTGTACAGTCAAGAACACACTTCTCCCTTAGCGATTAATTTTGATGAATTAGAAAGTGACTGTAGACATAAATATAATGCCTGAATTTAAATCTCCAGAAGCTCAGCCTTCTTGTAGATCAGGTTCCAGCTCTGTTCAGGGAGTCTCAGTTATTTTGCAACTGTTTATAAATTGCAGGAACTGATGCAGATGCAAAATATGTCTTGGCTACAAAAGATGTAGTTGTGTTTCCCTCCACTGTGCAGAAAGCAGTTTGGTTATGACCCCGAGACCTTAAGGATCCCTCAGTGATGTGAACCTTCAGAAAGGTTCTTCCTGATTTCAGGCCTCTGACCTCCATATTTTGGAGAATTGTCTTTAGAAATGTAATTGCAATTTGTAATTACAGACTTTTTTTCCTTTTGGAGTACACACATGTCTCCTTAAAATTATCTTTTATGTTAAGTAGATAAAATTATCTTTTATGTTAACACTAGAGTTATCTTCTAGTGTTATGATTCAGAGAGTATCTGTCCAAAAGGCTTGTGCCCGTCTCATATAATTTAATCATCTCAGTGTCCCTGTGTCTCAATTTCTGTGGGAAGTACAGGTGTAACTTGGGTGAGGACCTGTAAAACCATGATGTAAGAAGACATTGTGTGAAAATTTTAGGAAGGGTTTAACTTTTATTTTTTTTTCTTTTAATTGGAGGCTCAGTTTGTTTAAAATTATTTTAATTATTGACATGTTTGTGTTTAAACATTTTCTTTCATCTTTTTTTATTATTGTTCAGGTACAGTTGTCCCCATTTTTCTGTCGTCACTCCACTCAGCCCACATTTATCCCCTCTTCCACCCTCAGTCCAATACCTCTTTGTCTTTTTCCATGCGTCCTTCATACATGTTCCTTGATGACCCTTCCTATTGCCCCCCCCCGTTATCTCACTTGCCCCTGCTCTCTGTTTATTGTCCATTTGCTCTTTATTTCAGCGTCTGTGGTTATATTTTGCTCACTTGTTTGTTTTGTTCATTAGCTTCCAATTATAGGTGGCATCATATGGTATTTGTCTTTCACAGCCAAGCTTATTTCACTTAGCATAATGCTCTCCAGTTCCATCCATGCTGTCATGGAGGGTAGGGGATCCTTCTTTTTTCTGCTGCAGTGCACTCCATCCTTTAGAAATCTTTGGTTGTTTCCAGTGTATACATCTTCCACCTCCTTGTTTAACTTCATTCCAAAGTATTCTAATATTTGTAATGGTATTGTAAAAGGAACTGTTTTCTTACTTCGATTTTGAGATATTTATTGTTGATGCAAAGAAATGAAATGATGCTCTTTTTCTCCTGCAATTGAACTGAATTTACTAGTTTTAACATGTTTTGGGGGTGGGGGATGACACCTTTAATATTTTGTACATGTAACTTTATGTTGTCTGTTAAAATAGATCATTTTCTTTTTCACTTTCCCATTTTGATACCTTTATTTTATCTTTCTGGCTAATTGCTTCAGCTATACTTCCCATACAATGTTGAATAAGTGGGGAGAGAAGCATTTTTTATATGATTCATGATCTTAGTAACGATTTGGTGTTTCTCCTTAGAGTATTGTGCTAGCTGTAGGCTTTCAAGTATGATATTTAATACATAGAGTGGTTTCCTTCTACATCTACAGTCCTTGTCTTTATCAAAACCATAACCACTTCTCTCTAGAGATTTTACTGGATGGTGATATTCAGTTCATATGCTAAGAATGTAAAGTCTCATGGGATTGAGAAATTATTTAGACAAAACTTGTCAAAATCCAAGATTATGAATATTGGGTTGATTCATCTTTCTTTCCTCATAAATTATTTAATGGGAGGTCAAAGTCTTTTCACTTATAGTAAAGTTTCTTTGTCCCCAGAGACTAATAGTGGTGGTAAGACTGCACTTTTTGACATTTATGGAAGTTCACATGAAGAGTATGACTTGAACATGTTTAAAGTCTTAGAAACTTCTAGGAAAGAATCAATAAAAACCTATGAAAAAAATTTCATGTGATAATGTGGAAGACACCTGGGCCAGGATGTGGTTTCCTGTGCTGGTACTACTGAGATGTTCACAGGAACATATCAGGGGTCACCCTAGAATAATCTGGCATTTGAGAGAAGGTGCCGTCCACTTTTTATACATTGTCATCTCAATGATGACAATGGTCATTCTGCACAGGTCAGGACCATCCCCTGGTGATCTTTAAAGAGCCTATTATATACTATCAGTGGTTGAGATCTTTGAGGAAGCAGCATGGCCCAAGGTCCCAAAACCACTCTCAGAAAGTCACATTATATGTTTCTTTATAGAGCCCAGGAAAATGACCACACTCCAAGGCAGCAACACCACAGTCACAGAATATAAGGATGTCATGGTCATGACCTGCTACACAAATGTGATCTCCACACAGTGATTATTCAGTGGCATAAGTCTGACATTCAGAGAGAGTATTAATCTGCCCGGGTGTTACAGAAACAACCTCCACAGGGCCTTTTGTTACTCTAGGTTCTTCCCACTACTGTATTCAGGACTGTGGCTCTCAATGCCATAGTATGGTAAAAAAGAAAAATAAATGATTTAATTAAAAAGCATACAGGTTTAGAATAACCGCAGAATTCTGCCATTAAGTCTCACTCCCTTCAGAAAACAAAGACAGACCCATGAACACACGATTGTGCCCTCTCCCATTTGTCTGCTGAAGCCAGTCTCAAAGCATGCCAGTCAGAAGTGCTGCTTTCCAGAAGAAAAAGAAAGAAAGAAACAAACAAACAAAACTGAAGTTTGCAGCTCACTTCTCCTGGTTCCTCCCCATAACCCATGCTTGGCTGACCAGGTCTCCCTCACTTTCCAACATCATCAGCTATGTTGCTGAGATCTCCAGTTCTTAATCCAAAACAATGTGGAACCTCCTCGTGGCCAGCTGTCCAGAGTCTTTTTCACCCCTTTTCTCCCCACATGGCCTTGTCAGTCCCCTCACTATCCCTATCATACATGGTGGCCAGCCTTTTTCTTTAAATCCTAGTCTGGATCCTCCACCATATCCTCACTTCTGACTTCTTCCACAATGGGCTGCACCTGTTAGCACTCCCATACTTTCTACATTTCTCAGCTGCCATAGTTATTCCAGGCAGGCCTGGCCCCATGATGCAGAAGTTGCCTATAAGCTGCTCTCATAGGCTCAGAAAGTCCCTCTGTCTCCATTGCATCATGGCTTAAAATCATGGCCATCTATCTGGCTTTGCCAAGGTAAATGTTTTAATATTATTACACTCTGGTCAAGTTACCCTTTTACACTGGCACAACAGAATCTTCATCCTAGACCCTGTCAAATAAATAATGCTGAGAGTTACCAGTGAGAAGTTTCCATATGTCAGTTTCTTCAAATTAGATGTAATACATGAGTGACATACCTCCCTCCTCTGTGTTACTAAACTCAGAATTTTTATTTTGCCATTTTAATAGATTCTTTGTTGAGGTGGAAAGTCCTCTAGAAGACTTTCACTGAGTCAATAAGTACTCAGAACTTTGAGCTGTCATTGTTATTATTGTTGACCCAAAGTCATATTCTGCACAAGATTCCACCTCTGGTTCCTCTAAGATGATCTTCACCATGGAAGCGACACCATATTCTTCCGAGGACAAACAATGGTCTTGAGATGACTGGTAGGAGCACATGATAATCTCACAGGAATCTGAGCTCAGACCCTCCTACTTGCGGATGTGTGCAGGGCACCTGGACACAGTTTTAAACAAGGGAAATGGACTAAAGGACACCCAAGTGGATAGCGACCCTGACCTTTGTTTCAATATTTGATCCCTCTCTAAATTTTCTAGTCTGAGTATTTCTGTTTTCACAGCAACAGAATTATTTGCATGAGTTCACCATGCAAGGCACTACAGTAAAAACAAATAATGTTTCCATGAAACACTTAAGAAACACAGGTTTCTGGAAGATCAGAACTTACCTGACACATATTTTTGAACCTGTGTATTAGTGGTTGTGAATTTGCAACTCTTCATACATTGCAAGAATTGATGGAAATGCAAACTGGGTCTTGGCTGAAAGAGATATAGTTGTGTTCTTCAACACTGTGTGAAAAACAGTTTCCTTATGACCTAGAGGGTTTAATATTCTCTCCGACTCACTAATCATTTGACACATTCTTTCTGTGCACAGGCCTCTGACTTCCTTTTTTAGAGCATTTTCTTTGGAAATGTACATGCAATTTGTACTTGCAGATTCTTGGTCTGCCCTTCTGAAATACACAACGATATCCTCCAGAACTTCTTGCCAGTCTATCTGTCTAGAAGATTTAGGTTCATTTTTCTGAGAACAATACTGCTGCTGTCCCTCTGCCCCCACCTCTCAAAAAAGATAGAAGCCTAACTTGTATGGGAAACTTTACAACCAAGATGTAAAATGACCTCATGTCAGAATTTCACATAAAATTTTATTTGTCTTTTGTGTAGAGCCAGTTAAGAAACACAGATGCCTATGCTTCCTCCTCTTCTTAAATTCCTTCCAGGCTTCTGTTTCAGAAAGTTTGAATTTATTCTCACTAGCACATTGAATTGGCTTGAATAATATTTTCTTACATTTTTAATTTGGTTTTACTGTTGTTAAACTTGAACCACAACTACCTGCAATTAGCTAATCCTGTCATCTTGGTCACTGTGTCAGTCCTTCCCTCGTATTCAACCTGCCAATTAATTTTTTTATCTGGCTACAATCCCCCAGATAAACAATTTCCATGTTCTTCCTTCACCTTTGACTTGGCATCCACATCAGGATGACTGCTCACTTTCTTCTGAGGCCTAAGGTTTCCTCAAAGAAGCCTTGGTGCCAGAATCTGAGAAGAGGCAGAGGCTGTAAAAGGAGCACCTCCACCACAGACTAACCATCAACAGTGTTCTCATCTGACATCCATGTTCACTGCACCTTCAAGGAGTGAGATTACAGGGATTTTAAACAATATTCTGTCACCAAACTCAACAAATCTAACAAACATGAATGCCCCTGTCTTGTCAGCTGTGCAAATGCCCCATGTGGGTGGCCCTGTTTTGATCACTCTCTTTCACCTGGAGTTTAGGCCACACCTCAGTGTCCTCATTCTTTTGTTGTTGCTGCTGCTGCTATTGTTGTTGTTGGTTTCACAACACATGTCTGTCCTTAGATACTTCACTTTCCAAACTTGGAAATGGGATATAAATCTCATTTTTTCAGTTTTCTTTCCTCCTTCTCATTGCCTACGGGGTATTTGGCTGAAATCATTGAAGGTGCAGCCAGAAGTGGATTGTGGGTAAGCAGAGGTGGGAAAAATAGGGGCCATAGGTGTGGTTTTCAGAGTCAGGATTAGAGATTGTAAAGCCTGAAGGGTTTGGGGGTTTTAGGCACTGTATGTTCAAAGGGATGAAGGGATGCTATGCAAAGGAGCTCTACAGGGGCTCAATTTGTGGTTGAAAAATAGGAATGAGGAACTGAGTACCTGTTGATGGAGGAACAGCTGGAGCTGGTGCAGGGAAGTGGAGGTGCCAATCTTGCAGATTTGTGTGGTGTGAGGGCTGAGGCAGTCTGTAAATACTCAGATTAGGGTCCAGACAATGCAACAAGGGGAAACAGTGAGTGTACTGGGCAGTAGGAGTCATGGGTCAGAGGACTTAGGATAAAGGAGATGGAGAAAAATAGATGAGAATTCAGTGGGGGTGGAGTAGTCATCTTGAAAGTGATGAAATGTTTTAAGATTGGAAACACCATGAATGCAGATGGTGAGCTGAGGTAGGGTAGATATTTGTGTCAGGAGGAAATGTTGAGTGAAGATGAGTCAGACTAGAAAAAGGGTATGTATGTATGTATACTATTCTTTTAAAAAAAAGAAGCATAAATGGTAGGTAGAAAATAAACAGGGGGATGTTGAGAATAGTATAGGGAATGAAGAAGCCAAATAACATACATATATGACCCATAGACATAAACTAAGGGGGGGAGGCTGGTAGGAAGAGTGTTCATAGTGGGGGGCAAGAAAGGAGAGGAAAAAATAGGACAACTGTAATAGTTTAATCAATGAAATGCACTTTTAAAGGAAGATTGTTTTGGCTCCACAGGGTCTCTTGAAATATCTTGTGAATTAAGCACTGTATTTTTTATTACTTTAGAAAACGCCATTCGGATTACAGTGTGTTATACTAAATCTGTAGTTTTGTATAGTATGGACAGTTTAACAATACCAAGCTTGAAAAATATGATTTTTTTTGTTGCTAGAGTGTGGATTTTGGAAGAAGCAGTGGATGTGTTTTGTTTTCTCCGATGATATATTCATGCTCAGCACTCTAAGGGGTTTGATACTACTTTCACACCTCACTTAAAAACCCCTGAGGTGAGGACAGGGCAGGGCTTTTGAGATGTTAGATGCAGGAACTGTGAAAGGAGATAAAGAAAGCTAGACAGACTACTTGAGGGAAATGGAAAATTTTCTAGAAAAATATAACCTTTTAAAACTGAATCAAGAAGAAGCAGAAAGCTTGAAGAGACTGATTACAGTTGGTGAAGTTGAAGTAGTAATAAAAAAACTCCCTGCACACAAATTACCTGGAGTGGATGTTTTCACAGGAGAATTTTACAATACATTTAAAGAAGAGGTACCCCTCTGCTTTTATGACTATTCCAAAATTTTCAAGAAGAGGGAAGACTTGCAAACTCTTTTTTTTAACCAACAACAGTTAATTTATAAGTATGGTTAGAATTCTTATAATATCAATTATAATGTATGTTTTGTGATACTAATATACCCTTTATAGATACTACTAAATCTAGTAATATAATGGCAAAACTGTGATGAAATGTTACATAGCCATTAAAGTAATGTATTTGAGGAATATTTACTTTCGTTTTTTTCTGTTCTTTTTTTATAGTCATTTAACTACAATTGTCTCCATTTTCTCACACCACGCACCTCATGCCTCACCTATATCCACCTTTCACCCTCAAATCCATGCCCTTTGGCTTTGTCCATGTGTCCTTCATACACGTCCCTTGATGCTCATCCACCACGCCACCCCCCTTGGTATCCCCTACTATCTCTCGTCCCCCCTACATACTGTCAGATTGTTCTTTATTTCGATTTCTTGGGTTGTATTTTGCTTGCTTATTTGTTTTGTTGATTAGGTTCCACTTATAGGTGAGATCATATAGTATTTGTCTTCACCACCTGGCTTGTTTTATTTAGCATAATGTTTTCCAGTTCCATACATGCTGTTGGGAAGGGTAGGAGCTCCTTCTTTCTGCTGTGTAGTATTCCATTGGGTAAATGCACCACAGTTCAGATAACCCCATTAAGAATGTAATGGCATTTTGGTGATTGATGATCCTTTATCTGGTCTTTTGAAACATATGCAAATGTTTTTGAAAGCTGCCTTTCAGTGTTAAGAATCAAAGAATATGTGGCTCAAATGCCTGGACCCTTTAATTTGAATTTTAATCTTCCTGGTGCTCCTGTGTCCTAAGTCTAAGGAAGAATAGAAATCTACTTTTGTTGGGGATCTTTACATTCAAAACATAAAAGGGCCTGCCCTAGGATTTTATGAAAAGTTTTGCTTTTCTTTTGTGTAAAGTCAATTAGCAAGCACAGATGCCTGTGGTTCCTTCTGTTCTTAAAATAGCTCCAGACTTTGAATCAGCAGTCTTGAGTTTTGTCTCACTGCCCTAACACCTGGTCTTTAATACAAGCTTACTTTTATTTTAAAACTTATTTCTTATTTGATGCATATTTTACTCAACGTAACCTCCCTGTAACTAGCTAATCATATCATATTACTCAAAGTGTCAATCTTTAACAGATGTTTAAATTTTCCCTATTTTTCCTTATTTCAATATTTTTTTTCAATAAAGTTTTGCAATAGTCTTGCCTCTCTTATGACTTGGTCTTTACAGCAGAAGATGACCTTACTTCCCAGATTCTTCTGGAGACTCAGATTGCATGAAAGCACCCTTTGCTCAGAATTCTAGAAGACATGCCAACATGAACGGGCTCATTTCCACAGTGTTTAGCATTAACGGCATACTCATTCCACATATATTGTCACTGCATCATCAAGTAACAAGATCACAGAGATTCTAAAAGATATCCTATCATAAAAGTCAAAAACTCTAGTACACATGCAGGTCTCTATTACATCAGCCCTGCTCAGGCCAGCACTGAATGAGACTCTTTGAAGCCCAATTTGACATGCAGTTCAGAGCAGACATCACTGTCCTCATTCCTTGTTTTCTTTGCTCTTTTTACAAATCCCACATGCCTGTCCTTAAAAACCCTGCATCCAGAACAAGGGGAATGGGAAATACATCTCTGCTCTGGTTTCATTTCCTGTCCTGCTCCCTCTGGTGTGTTTGGCTGAGATCCTTGGGGACCTGGTCAGAGGTGGATTCTGTGTGAGCAGAGGTGAACACAGAGTGAAGTCATGGTGGAATAGGGTCTGCTCAGAGTCAGATGAGAAATTGTGCATCTTGGGGGGTGACAGGGTGTTGGGCATTCTCTGGTTTCCAGGAGCCTTAATGTTGCCATGCAGGAGGGTTTCTTTTTGGAGTCTCAGAATAAGGTGAATAATATGAGCGATGGTCTAACCTATGTGTTGAGAGAGGGGCAACTGTGAAGCGGTGGTTCCATTCTCCCAGGCTAGGATGAGCATGATGGTAAGATACAGAGTTGGAGGAAGGGTAAAGTTTTAAAGACTCAAATTAGTTTCCTAATATTGGGATGAGTGGAAGCACCAGATGTGCAAGCTGGCAGAGTCCTGACACAGGGTGGATGGCACAGAAAAGTAAGAGAGGGCAAAGACAAATTAAGGTTGGTACTTTCCATGAGTTAGGGTATGGGGTAATGGGGAGCAATCTCTCAATGGGTGCAGTGTTTTACATGATGAAAATCAGAACTGGGTTGACATGATGGGTACACAACATGTGATTACAGTAAATGCCACTGAATTGTTTACTTTCAAAATGATTAAATTCATCATATAAATCTTACCTCATAAAATAATTATGCTGAATTAAAGAAACCATAGTAAAAAGACAACATAGTACAAGATTTTATGTATCTTAAACTTTAGAAAGTGCAAACTTATCTATTGAGAAAGAAAGAAAATATGTAATTGCCTGCAAACACTGGGCATTGGGTGGGGACAGACAAAGAGTTTACAAAGGCCTGTGAGAAAATGTTGGGTGAAATGGATTCACATGGAGTGTGCACACATGCCAACACTCATCAGACTGTACACTTTACATACGTGTGATTCATTGTCTGTCACTGAGACTTGGGTCCAGCTGTAACCAATCACCTGTAATGTCATGAACTGCTTGTGTGGTCAGGAGGGGACCCTATGGATTTCCTATTACTCCTAATTCCAAGTCGGGAGACTCACAGGAGGTACCCACAGGAATGCTGTATTGACAACAATGGCCACTTTTTAGTACTGATTGTGTATTGGGTACCTCAGACATATAAGCTCAGTTCATCACCAAAATGAGTCAGTAAAATTCACTTTCTTCACTCAAAATGCCTACTTCCTGGCCTTTGCACACACTGTCTTTTCTGCCTGGAATTCTCATTCCTTCCCACTCATGAGCTATAGTTGTGCCTGGGCTCACTGTCTCTTAGAGGCTTCTAGAGGATTCTTTTTTTGAAAACTTTAACTGATCTTCATCTACTTCAGAATTACAGTTATACAAAGTCATACTGTTCCATATTTTACCCTTTTAACATTTATGACATTTGTAATTTTTTAATCATTTACCAATGAAATCTGCTCATCTGCTCCCCATCTTCCTGACAGTCTTCTAACACTATAAGTAAAACAGACAGAATCTCAGTCCTCAGAGACCTGGCATGATGGAGGGGGAGTCACACAATGATCCAAACAACAATGACAACCATATTGTATGACAGTGTGTTAGAATAAAGTAAGGCATACTTGTGGTGATTTTCTGTGTACAATTCAAATGTATTGGCTCAGCACAGAGGATGTGAACTTATTGGAGCAGAGAGATCAGAAGATGACAGATCATGAAGTCAGAGACAATAAAGCCATCAGCCAGAACCTTGGCTTTAATCTGAGTGAACTGGGGAGACACTGGAAGGTTGAAAGAAAAAAGAGAGATGTGAGCAATCTGTGTTTATTAAAGGAAACCAACATTTTGCTGCCCAGAAATTTTGGATTTAGATTATTGATTTTAAGCTGTTTATTAGGAAACAACACTCAGAAAAACTGGTGAACCAACCTACACACCTGTCAAGAGATTCAGACAGAAAATGTGCTTCAAGAGAAGAATCAGGATGTTCACTTTAGGCTAATTTGATTATGTATGGGAAATAAAAGGGCTTCTGAAAGGCATTTGTTGGCTAGGTACACCCAGTGTCCCACTGTGTTTCAGTAGTCCAGAAAAAGTTCTCTTGCCATGAAGGATCTGTTCTTGTCAACTACCTTTAAAACACTCATTCAGTCCTGGGTGGTGTAGTTCAGTGGATTGAGCACGTGCTGCAAACCAGAAGGTTTCCAGTTCAATTCCTAGTCAGGGCATGTGCC
Organism: Anoura caudifer; assembly: GCA_004027475.1. Classification (NCBI taxonomy): domain Eukaryota; kingdom Metazoa; phylum Chordata; class Mammalia; order Chiroptera; family Phyllostomidae; genus Anoura; species Anoura caudifer. The sequence goes on along the minus strand of PVKU01013481.1, from coordinate 6,698 downwards.
TGGGTTGTTGGCTAGGTCTGCAGTGGGGTCAGGTGATAGTCAACCACACATTGATGTTCCTCTACCTCCCTCCCTTCTATCTAAAAATAAATAAATAAAATCTTAAAAAAAAACCCACTCATTCTAAGTTCTGAAATACAAGGTGGCATTATCCTTTTTTCCAAAATGTTTTATATACCCACTGTTGCCGTATAGTCCTTGTAATGTTATGCTTATATGAATTCTCCCTGGTCATATAATAAAACCTTTTTTTCCTTCTTCTAATCTTTCTCTCTTAATTTGATGACTAGTGCAGTCAAAAAAGTAAAAAATGTAGAAAGTGGGAGGGACAGTGTTACTATTTTTTAGCTTCCTCATTAATCAGGATTTGTGAGGCTGCTGGGTTGCAAGCAGGGAGTTTGGTGAGAATACAAGTGCAGTCCCCCAGGTGACATATGTGAATGTTTGGATGAGCATTCAAAAAATATGTCAGTTTCTGAATTTCTGGAGTACTGAGTCAAATAACTTTCTGAAGAATTTAATGTGGGTTGTAAGAAAAAGAGAGGAAGGTGAAAATACAAAGAGATTCTGGAAAATTCTGTAGGATCACATTGAAGTAAATAATTTGGCTCGGATTAAAAATCTTAGGGAATCCTGAATTGCCTTTTAAACATTACTTGTCAAGTAAATAGTTGCACATCAGGAATCACTTCCAATTTGTCTCCTTCATCTGCTGCCAGGGGCCAGGTGCCCCAGACAGTGCCTGGTAGGTTTACAGTATGAGTTCATTGCACATTCACAGAATCTACAAATGAACAAGTAATGAACAATGACAATATCTTCCGGACACCCACACACAATATTTCTTATTGACGAAGAAAATACTGCAATACTACAAAGTCACCACGATTTTGCAGGGCCCCTGTGAACCCATTTGTAGTTGTAAGTCACATCAGGACCTTCTGGAGCATTCATGTTTTGGGTATTTTTGGAACTAAATCAAGTTGAACTTAAAAGTAATTGGATGATATTGAAACTGAGCAGGCGCCCCTCTGGGAGACTTCCTGGTCCCAATTTCTCAACAATAGAAATGGGACTGGAGTCTTGCAGGCAGCAACTCACTCAGTAAATACTAATTAAAATCAGGGGTATGCAAAAACACAACAAAATAAGAAAATAAACCTACTGAGTGCATAAACACTAATCTGAGACATGAGCCAGGGTCAAAGGGCTCCTAGTTCTTCCTGAACAGCTGTGGATAAGATTGTAACATATATGTTGAGTTACTTTCCAGGAATTAAGTTCCTCAAGAGAGGGAAGCTGTGAACACCAAAGCATGGAACATTTTTATTAGCAGGTTCACATATATCTTTTACACTTCCTGCAATAAGAAGTCAAAAGTTGGTATGTTTAGATTGACAAAACAATGGCAGTGTTTTAATTTGTCTTGTAATAATTTAGGTGTATAATGATTTTGATTACTGTCTAGCTGTACTATGACTGAACTTTGAACTAGACATGTTAAACCAGCCCAGGACTAGGCCCTCTGCTTTGAAGGGAGGCATAGCTGCCACCCTAGATATGCCTTGTAGGGCATTGAATCTGATCTTGTTATTGGGAGACAGAGGGCTCAGAAAAGCCATTAGAACTTCCCTCTTAACTGCCGAAAAATTATTTAGATGGAGGACTAATTCAAGGAGGAACATTCACATTGAAATGCCAAGACAATATTTATTTGTCTTTCATTTGCTATGGAATCTCCATGTGATGGCTTTGGGCCGTTTGTTTTGAAGCCTCAAACCACAATGTCTTTTATTCTTTAATTCAGAATTCATGTAAGTCTTAACTACACAGTACTTCCTTGGGACTCTATATTTTCACTTGAGAATATTCATTAGTATAACGGACTTTGTACCTTGTCTCCTGTTAATCTGTCTCTGTTAACTTGATTATTAGCTTAGCTAGAGGAATTGAAATGATGAGAGAAAAAAATATCTTTTGCTCCCACAGCTGGCTGTCATGATCTCTAGTTGAAGGATAAAGGGAGACCTGACTACTGAGGCTTGGTAGGTTGGGCACTGTCAGACAGAGCAAAAAAAATGTCCCTGGTTTGATTAGAGGTCAGGGCACCCTCTTGGGTGGTTTGGTGCCCTGTCAGGGTTCAGGTTAGAGGAGGGACTGGTTGATATTTCTCTCTCATGTCAATGTTTCTCTCCCACTCTTTCCCATTCCTTACAGTTTCTAAAAACAAACAAAGAACTATATAAATAAAAATTGTAAAAGAATAATAGGGAAAAGAAAAATAATATGGCTTTTTTGAGTAAAAAGTGGATCATGTCAGGAAAACAGGTTGCAAGAGATACATTGACAATAAGAGAAGGATGTAGCCTGCTAAACACAAGGTGGGTAGATCTGTTTTCTGCTCTTAAAATAACTTCACCAACACAATCCCATATAACTGGTGGCAGAACTTTGTGTTGTCTGCAACCAGAGCAGAGACCACAAACCTTTTCATTGTTATTGTTATCACATTGATTCACAGCTAACTCTGCTGTAAACATCAATGCAAAAAGCTATGTCTATTGTTTTAATTTTTATCCAATCCCAGGTATTTAATTTCTTTTGCTTTTTCCAGACTCCCTAATTAATCACCAATAATTGTTATGTAGCCCTTATGATTTTTCCTGTTGACCATAATGTATAAAATGTGGTACAAAACTGCCATTCTCTAGGGCCCTCTTGCGATTTGTTGAGATATTGTTTCTTTTTTGAAAATAAACTACTAAAATTTCTCTACATATTTAAACATTTCTTACTTTAACATTTACTTGGCACAGTGTGTCAGGATTCTAGAGAATCCCCCCCCCACCCCAGGACCATCTTGCTAGACACCGGCTTAGTACCCACTGTGGCTCACTAACTCTGGGAATTGTACTAAGTGAGCTTGTGGGAGTTTTTTCCTCAGAATTCTGTACTTCCTTTTTTTTTTGAAGTAAAAAAGGCCTAAATGCTTTGAGCATTTCTTAAAGTCCTCAACATGAACCTAAATGTTAAGGGTTTAAAGTAACCAGGCTAACAATGAGAGTTGAAAACACAGACATAACAAAAAAAAATTAAATGATGACTGCTTTTTCACTTTGGCTTTCAATTGGAACTGCTCTTTGAGAGTCTGAACAAAACATCTTTCTGGATAAATGAGAGACTGCACTTCTTTGACACTGAAGACAAAAGGCACTTCCTCCCCGAAGGTTCAGTCTCTGGTGTTCTTAGGTGACTAAGAGTCTCTGTGCAGGTGTCTGAGGAAATCCCTCAAAATGTGCAAGACCTCATAGAAAACTACAACTCAAAAATAATTAAGTAAGCCATCCTAGGAGGATGTGCACATAAAGGTTGGTTACCTACCTCCTGGGAGGAAATCTGAGACACAAAGGAGATTTTGATGTGACTCAGGAGGTGACAGCTCCTTGGAGCTCAACCCATAAGCAGCCCACTTAAAGCTACCATGCAACGTCCCGGAAATTTATTCACACTCTGCAAATGTCCAAAGTAAAGTAAAATAAATTAATGTGAGAGATCAAACCTGCAAAGCTGAACACTCTCAGCTCCAATCCCCTCATTACTGCACTAGCAAAAAGACAATAAATAAAAACTTTATTTGCCAGTACTTAGAGAAATGTAAAATGTTTAATATAAAAGGTGCCCATTTGTGATGACCAGAAAATACTTTTTTTGACATCTAATTGAGTTTTCCATGCAAAATTGAAAAGGAGAGCCCTAAAATTTAACTGAATAAATAGCAAACATATCTTTATTGGAAATTGGAAGCCTCTAGGAGGAGAACAGATAAGTTTTCCTTAAAAAATAATAAAACTTTTAGGGACTGTCTCTGAACTAAAGAAGGCCTCTATGGCTAATAAATGCCAGCACCTCATTCCTCCTCCTTCTACAGTTCCTTCACTATTCCCTGTGCTCTCCCAGGTGTTTTTTTGTTTGTTTGTTTGTTTGTTTATTTTAAATTTTGCCTGTAATTGTCCTTCTTTCTTCCTCCTCTTTTTCTTTTTTCTCTCCTTTATATCTCCTCCACTACAATTCCCTAATAAACTTCAAGAAAATGAAAATAGAAATTGAGACAAAAATAATTCAGAATTCTAGCAGCTTTCTTCAGAAAATAAAAGCCAGTTTTTAGGCAGAGGAGAATCAGAATACATATGTATATATGAATGAATCTAAAAAGAATATAAAATCTACCTAAAAAATTAAGGATTTTCTCCAGGACCCTCGTGGGTTTGCAGAAAATTTTAATTTAATGTTCAAAATATAAGATCATGGTCATTCTGACCTATTCCAAATAATACCTAGTAGTTCCTGGAAGTAAAGGAGCAGAATTATCAAGTAAGGTTCAAATTATAGAAAACTGAAATAAGATTTATAAAAATAAAAATACAAAGTGAGCATATGGATGCTCAGAAGACTCTAAGGGTGTTTCCCTTACTCCTTACTAATAGATGGAGATTAAAATTACTGTAATAGGGGAATTTACTAAGGCCCTTGTAGGCACTGTTAATACTTTATTTGTCTTAACAACACCTAATTAAGAGTAAAGCTCTGTTGCAAATGCTAGGGATATCTTTTCAACTGATGACCATTCTTAGATCAAAACTTCTCCCCTGTCAACTATACAATTTTATGAGCCCACATATATTTTCTAATGGTCTAATCAGCCTCAATATGGCTTACAGGGAAATTTTTTATTTATTTATTTTTTGACTCATGGCACCAAATATTTTTTCGTGGATGGGTGAAATGCATTTGAATACTGAAACAATTGAGAAAATAATGTCTATAAAGGAATTTTCACAAGAAGAAAATAAAAATCTTAACAGTTAATGTTTCTGGCAGGAACTTTCAATACAACTTTGAGCCCCTTCCAGTATGGAGGTTACTTTCGAGATCAATCAGCCACTCCCGTTAAAATGACTACCGATGATACTTTTCCTCTGCCTAATATTTACCATTTTACTTTAAAACCTGATGCACTATCTGGATTAAGCCCATTATACAAAATTACTTTAAAGGGAGACATAATTTATATAGAAGCTTCTGTGACTCTAATCTTGCCAGTAAAGAAACCTAGTAAAAATCAAGATTTGTACATACTCACAGAGATATAAACAGAATAGTTATTTCCAGATATTCTGTGATTCCAAATCCACACCCTTTCTTATCAGCCATTTCTGTGGGCTGTAAACATTTTTCAGTAATAGATGTATGTAGCGACTTGATCAGCATTTCAATAAAAAAAAAGATGCATAGTCATTATCTCTTTGCCTTCACTTGGGAAGGTTGCTAATTTACTTACACTAAAATGACCCAGGAATATACAGAGAACCTCACCTATTTCTTTCAGATGTGGAAAGCTGATTTAAACAATGTTACACTTCTTAAAGTTTCCACTTTAATCCAATATGTGGATGATGTACTTTTATGCTCTAGGGCATTACTAGACTTACAAAAGTACACAATTTACCAGTTACAACAACTAGCAACAAGAAGGCATCAGGTCTCCAAGGATAAGCTTCAATTTTGCTTACCGCAAGTAAAATAGATTGACCATCTTACATCTAAAGATGGATACTAATTGATCTTGAAAGCCTCAGAAGGATCTTATTTTTTCCTCTTCTAAAATAGGGAAAGAAACTTAGAGGATGCTGGGTTTCAGTGGATATTGTCACAATTGGATGTAGAATCTTTCCAATTTTTATTTGTTCTGATATAGCCAAATTGATCTGATCTAATTCATGGAGCTGCCCCACCCCACACCACCAAAAAGTTGAAGGTGTACAATCTCTAAAGAATTATATAAAGCTCATCACGTTATGACACACACTAAGTATAAACTTTCTAACTTTTCATACCAAAATATTTTGGCAGTTTTAACTCAAAACATAGAGTTTATCATAGAGCTATACGACATTATCATCAGCAATTAGACTCAGAAGCCAAAGGCCTCCCTCACTGCATGACAGTCATCTCTGCTGTGGAACGTTATGCAAACAAACAGAAAAGAGATGGATGGGCTCTCCGATTTTTATGTTTTCATTCTTTTGAGTCTCCACGGAATTCCCATCAGACTCAACCCTTCTGTAAGTTTCTCACTTTCTACACCCATTGTTTTCAACTTGAGGTAACAGTTATCAAAGCAAGTTTGCTGCATGCTGTGCAGAATAAAGTCACCCATGGCTGCATTGTGCCCACTGACCATCTCTTTGCTTCCAGGGATGGTTCCCAGGAAACTCCTTGCCAATGCTGAGATAATGTGGTTTACATATTAATCCATGAGCAATGAACAGTAATGTTACCAAGTTGGATAGGCAATAACTTCTATGATGGACACAAATAGAGGTTTTTATTTACCCCAGTAAGAAACTCCCAACAATCTGAATAATTGTTCTAACTCGGGCCTCTCAATTTTCAAAAAATCAAATTCCTCATATTCGCACTAATAGTAGCTATGCCCTTGGTGCAGCTCACAACTATAGATGTTGTGGAAACAGCAATCCTTTTGAACTTTTTCTGAGAAGTGCATTAAAGACTGAAAATAGGTTGCAGAATTATTAGATGTTCTACAGATATTGAAACAACTGGCAATTATGAGAATTTGAAGACTTCTGAAGCTACTAGCATGAAAGCAAAAGGAATTCACTGAGCTGATGCTACAC
>PVKU01013480.1:0-28622 GCA_004027475.1 Anoura caudifer | reverse complement strand
AAAGAGGAGGGTTGTGGGGAATGAGAAAGTTTAAGAAAAGAAGACCACAGGATAAAAAAAAAAGTAATGTACCATGAAAAAAATTTATGAAGCAAATCATTTGGACCTAAAACTATTTCATTTATATACAGTGCTATAAATTGCCTCTTTTAGCTGAGAATAAAAGCCAGGCAATAAAAAATATTTATGATTCAGTGAACTAAGGAAAGAACCTATTTGTTTTGCCATCTAATGCAGTTGACAGAATAGTTTCAAGTCAGATTACATTTGACTATGCTCCATTTTTATTACAGTTCTATCACATTTGCCACTTAATATAAAGAGATAAAGATTCTCTTGTTGATAAATTGTGTCATTTCAGTCTCTATTTGCCCAAGTGAATTGTTATGAAATGTAACTCTGATACCTGCAGAAAGTCATAAAACTTGATCAGTGTAGGAGGTAGTTCACAAATTATATTTATTAATCAATTCAGTTATAAATCAAATAAAATGATTTTAGAGACCTCTTGTTTATCTCCTTCCTGCCTAGAACTAAACTTTATATTTTCAAGTCCATGAAAATCTTAGAAAAATCACTGATGTTTGAGAGAGGGGGGCTTAATCTGCTAATCCTCTTTTATTAAGTTTTTAATAAAAGCCCATTTAATAGCGTCCTAACCTAAAATAGAATTTAAAACATTTGTTTCTTCCAGTTAATTCTGCTCTAATAATATGACTAAATCAGTGTACCTAATAATACTATATATTGGCCATGTCCTGATTGATCAAAGATATCTAATCATACGATTATATATATGATAATGGAACAAACTGAAAATATATAGAAGGTAATTATAAAAGAAGTTGCAATCACCCTAAAGTCTTATCTCTAATTTAAAGTTTGCTTCTCTTTTCCTGGCTTTTTTCTGTGTATTCCTATGATATCTTTGTATAGATTTCATTTCCTCTCGATCTGCTTTGTCAAATGTGTATCATTTTGACTTAAAGAAATAAAAAAATATACAAACCTTCAAAAATAATCCTCCATAAAATATACAATATATTTTGTTTCTACATCATTGAAACATAAACTGATAAAAATACAAATGTTCTCATTTCATCAGTTTTTCAATTATAAACAGTTGATGATGAAAAGGATTGAACACTAATTATAAATTGGAGTTTAGAACTAGCCCTGGCTCATGTGGCTCAGTGCATTGAGGGCCGGACTGCAAACCAAAGTTTCACTGGTTTGATTCCCAGTCAAGGCACACACCTGGGCCAGATCCCCTGTATGGGCCACATGACAGGCAACCACACATTGATGTTTCTCTCCTTCTTTTTCTCCTTCCCTTCCCCTGTCTCTAAAAATAAATAAATAAAATATGTTTTTTTAAAAGAACTAGAGGCTGACTTTATTTTCACTTAATGATGTCTATTTACAGGACCTGAATTGGTATGTATGTCCATTGCATAATATCCAGTTGGTTTGATCAGGACTGTGCCATTTTGACTGAAAACAAGATGTCAGGAGGCTAATTACTGCACTGGGTATATTTGATATGCGTTGTCCTTTTTGGAAAAAAATCAGAGGAATTTAAAAAATAATATTGTTCTTAAAAATATAAAACAGATATGTGGTTCATATGTGTAATAAAAAATGTAAGGTGGAGTAACTATACAACACAGGTCTTTATGTATTTTGAAGATAATTTTCTTACCTTTGCTCTTTGGAAGTCAAAGGATGTTTAATTCATGTTTGCAGTCTTAACTAGGCTGTGGACACATTGTCTTAAGTCAGAGATAAAGTGATAGCAAAGCCTATAATTTCTTTGACCAAGGCCAGTTAATGAGGATCAATAATATATATTATTTTGGGTAGAAAACTGAATTAGGATTTTTAAAATAATAAAAGGACAACTGTGTTATAAAAAAAAGTTCCTTCCTTCCTTTCTTCTTTCCTTCCTATACTTTACCATTTTTGAATTGGTCTGGGGCTCATATAGGTTAATAAAACATCATCTTAGAAATAGCTAATCTTTCTTTATTGCCTTAAACATCTTCAATTAAAAGGCTTTCTTGCAATCATGTATTAATATTTCCTTAAAATGTATAACATTTTATCACTTATACCTACAAAGGATAATACTAGAATACTATGAAAGACTGTACACCACCAAATCAATAACCTAGAGGAAATGGAAAAGTTCCTAGAAATGTATCATGTTCCTAGACTGAATCATGAATAACTGGAAAGGCTAAGTAAACTGACAAAAAATGAGGAAATTGAGACTACCATCAAGAACCCCCACAAAAAAATAAAAGTTCAGGACCAGATGGCTTCACTAGTGAATTCTATTAAAGATTCAAAGAAGATTTGATACCTATCCTTCTCAAAGTCTTCCAAAAAATTAAAGAAGAGACAATATTTCCTAACACATTTTATGAGGCAAACATAACCCTAACACCAAATCCTGGCAAAGATAACCCAAAAATTGAAAACTACAACCCTGGCCAGTGTGGTTCAGTGGGTTGAAGCATCATCCTGAAAACCAAAAGGTCACAGATTTGACTCCAGTCAGGGCACATGCCGATGTTGCGGATTCGGTCCAGGTTGGGGCACATACAAGAGGCAACTAATTGATATTTCCCTCCCTGTCTCTCTCACCCTGTTCACCTCTCTCTAAAATCAATAAGCATACCCTTGGACGAGGATTTAAAAATAAATAAAAATAAATATATCACACATTCCTTTTAAAAAACAAAGAAACCCCAGAAAACTATAGGCCAATATCTCTGATGAGTACAGATGCAAAAATCCTAAACAAAATACTAGCAAATCAAATAAAACAATACATTAAAAAATAATATATTGCCCTGGCTGGTGTAGCTCAGTGGATTAAGTGCGGGCTGAGAACCAAAGGGTCACCAGTTCAATTCCCAGTCAGGGCATATGCCTGGGTTGTGGGCCAGGTCCTCAGTGGGGGCCATGTGACAGGCAACCACACATTGATGTTTCTCTGCCTCTCTTTCTCTTTCCCTTCCCCTCTCTCTAAAAATAAATAAATAAAATCTTAAAAAAATAATATATCATGATCAAGTGGGGATCATTCCAGGGGCACAAAGATGGTTCAATATATGCAAATTGATCCATGTAATATAGCACATTAAGAAACCAAATGATATAAAATCATATGATCTTATCAATAGATACAGAAAAAGTACTTGATAAGATACAACATCCATTTATGATTAAAACCCTCAATAAAATGGGTGTAGAAGAAAAAAGTACCTCAACATAATAATGGCCATATGTGTCAAACCCTAAGCCAATATCATACTCAATGGTGAAAAACTGAAAGGCTTTTCTTTAAAGTCAGAAAAAAAGACAAGGATGCCCACTCTCACCACTCTTATTTAACATAGTTCTAGAAGTCCTAACCAGACAATCAGGTAAGATAAAGAAATGAAAAGCATCCAAATTTGGAAGGAAGAAATAAAACTGTCACTTTCTGCAATGACATGATTCTATACATAGAAAACCCTGAATAGGCCACCAAAAAATATTAGAAACAATAAACAAATACTATAAAGTTACAAGTATAAAATTAATGTACAAATGTCCACCATTTTCCTATATACTAACAGTGAAACTTCACAAAAAGAAATGAAAAAAATTCTTTTTGCAATTACAACCAAAAGAACAAAATACCTTGGAATAAACTTAACAAAGGATGTGAAGAACCTATATTTTGAAAACTACACTGCAATTTTAAAAGAGATTGAAAAAGATAAAACACAAGAGAATGATATTCCATGTTCATGGATTGGAAGAATCAACGTAGTTAAAATGTCTATATACCTGAAGCAATATACAGATCTAATGCAATCCCCATCAAAGTTCCACTGGTTCTTTTAGAAAATACAGCAAAAAATCATCAGATTTACATGGAACCACAAAAGAACCTGAACAGTCAAAGTGATCCTGAGAAAAAAAAGAACAATGTGGAGGTTATCACACTATCAGAGCTACAATAATCAAAACAGCATGGAATTTGTAGAAAAACAGGCACACAAACCAGTGGAACAGAGTTGAGAGCCCAGAACAAAAGTACAAGTATATTGGCAAATAATTTTTGACAAAAGAGCCAAAAACATGCAATGGAGAAAAGGAAGCCTATCGAGTAAATGGTGCTGGGAAAATTAGAAAGCCACATGCCAAAAGACAGGCCTAGATTGCAGTTTGCCCCATGTACAAAAATTAACTCAAAATGGATGAAAGTCCTAAATATAAGATCTGAAATAATAAATTACTTACAAGAAAACATAGGTACTAAACTTATGAATCTTGGTCATAGAGAAATATTTATGAGTTTGATCTCAAAGGCAAGGGAAGTAAAGGCAAAAAAAAAAAAAAGAATGGGGCTATATCAACTAAAAAGCTTCTGCACAGCAAAAGAAACCAACAATAAAACAAAAAGGGAACCCACTGAATGGGAGATGATATTTGCAAACAACAGCTCTGACAAGAGGTCAATATGCAAAATATATGAAGAACTCATACAACTCAATACCAAACACAATCCAATTAAAAAACTGGCAGAGGACTTGAACAGACCTCTCTCCAAAGGAGACATACAAATGACCAACACAAGTATGAAAAGATGCTCAACTTCACTAGTTATTAGGAAAATGTAAATCAAAACTACAATGACATAACACCTCACACCTGTTAGAATGGCTATTATCAACAAGACAAGCAATAGCAAGCGTTGGAGAGGTTGTGAGGAAAAAGGAAACCCTCATTCACTGCTGGTGGGAATGCAGACTGTTATACCCACTATGTAAAACAGTATGGCAGTTCCTCAGAAAATTAAGAATAGAGTTATCATATAACTCAGCAATTCCTCTTCTTGGTTTATACCCTCCAAAATTAAAAAAAAATTACCCACAAAGATATATTCACCACTATGTTCACTCCAGCATTACTCATAGTGGCCAAGATATGAAAACAACCAAAGTGTCCTTTGATAGGAGATTGGATAAAAAAGATGTGGTACATATGTACAATGAAATACTACTCAGCCATTAGAAAAGGTGAAGTGCTGGTGTTTGCAACAATATGGATGGAACTTGAGGATATTATCTAAAGCAAAACAAGTCAGTCAGTAAAAGCTAAGAACAATATGATTTCACTTACATGTGGAATGCAAAACTGAAACTCATAGATGACAGTGGCGTGGTTACCAAAGGAAAGAGGGTGGGGGTTATGGGAGTTAAAGGGGGTCAAATACATGGTGATGGAAGACGATTTGACACTGGGTGGTAGGCACACAATGCAATATACAGATCATATATCATAAAAATATACACTTTAAACCTATTGGATACTATAACCAATGCCACCCAATACATTTATTTTTTTTTAAAGAAAAAATAGCTTTCTTTATTGCTCCAAACATCTCCAATTAAATCTTTCTTACAATCATGTATTAGCTTTTCCTTAAAACATACTAAATTTATCATTTATTATACCCAATAAGACATTAGCTTTTTGAAATTTCCCTGAACTTTAAATGAGCAACAAATGCCATCAAGAGAACATGATGCACAGTATCTACTTTCACCTTCAGATGATTTTAGTACTGAATGTTTACAATTTCAGGCAAAGTATTTAATGAAAGGAGGGAATTCTTTTTGAGAGGAGTATAAATGTTGGGGAGCCATCTGAACACAAATGGTATGGTGTGGCCGACTCCGGAGTGTTCTATTGGTTATTAGAACTACATCTGTTATTTGTTATTCCAAAACTACTGACAGTCCCCATGGCTATTCTGAAGGGAAATAAATTATTCATTTGCCAAAGTTTGATTACCACTTGAAATAACATTCTAAAAACCACCTATGTGTATTAAAGAAAAAGCAAGCAGGAGAACAAGGTAAAAATTCAAGTTTAATTTTCTTTTAAAATAATTTATTCTGTTTCTTATGACTTGAATAATAATACCCCACAAGAGCAATAATTTATTAACACACTAGTAAAACTTTATAGCAAGAGTAAGGATTCCTAATATTTCAGAGTTTAGTTAACCATTAGTTTTCTTCTATTCATTACCACTAAACTGAATAATATTTCAGATTTCTTACCTATGAAAGATATTAATAGAAACTCATTTGTTATGAAAATTATGTGATTTAACACATGTGAAACAATTAGAACCATCCTGGACATATTAACTAGTTGGAATAAAAACAATAGGAGTATTGTTATCTGCTATGCTCACTAAAGCTGTTCATAAAAATCTAATTTTCTGTTTTTTTCTAGACAAGATAGGATTGTACTTCTCCACCTGTTGACATTATTCGAACAGATTTGGAGGTGGGAAATACCTATTACAAATTTCTTAGGTGACATGGTAGATTATAAAAGTGTTTCAGAGAGGTTTGAGGAAATAGTGAGTTCATTTGGACACAGAGTGTTTGAGCTGACTGTGAACAACCATGACATTTGAAAAATAAGTCTGGGGCTGGAAGCAGATTTGAGTCACCAGTTTGTAAGTGACTGCTGGAATCCTGGGGCTAGAGAATCACACAAAAAGCGTTTATAGAAAAACCTTGACGAGTAATGTATTAGGATCAAAGTCTGAGAAATTCAGAATCTAAAAGATAAACTAAGGAAGGATGAGGAAAAAGAGTGAGAGGATTAAGAAAAATTTTTGGCATAGACAAAGGTAGGTAGAAACCAGATGAAAGGGATATAACATAAGTAAGTACAGGAAATAAAGTTTTAAAAAACCCTACAGCAATTGAAAACCCTCGGTTACTGCCTAGGGAAGCAGTACCTTTCAATAAATATGTATACTGTTAAATTTATTCTTGCAAAAGCTTTATTTCTTAAATTCATGCATAAGGAGACATTGTGACAATTTTGAATATTTTGCTCTTCAGTTCATCAAGCCTGGGCTGCATTACAATTCCAACTTGTTTCTGGTTGTAGAAACAGACGGTAACACAAGTGGGTTAAAGAAAGAAATGAGGGGCACAGGTTTTGCTGCAGACATTTTGCAAGTGGATGTGTGAAGCTCTGATTTCTCTTCTGCTAGCTAACGAGGCTAAATTGCTTTGTGTTGAATAAGTGCAGGTGCAGTTTTTATCTCCATAACTCTGATTGTGAAGATGATTGTTCCAGAAGCAACAGTGGGTTGTCCATGAACAATGCTCCGAAGGTCATTTCTCTTAGGTACAAATCAAGTATCTCAAATGCGAGGAATACGGTAAAACAAATGCATAAATTGTGCATTTATTATGCCATTTGGGGATAATTTATAACTCTTATGTGTTGTTCCCTGAAACCTATGTTATTTGCCATGAGTTTATTTGGTTTTTCACTCAAATAAAATGGAATATCTGGTTTTCAAGACTCTGAAGACTATACACATACACACACATACATATATACACATGTGTGTGTATATGTAAGTATATATGTATTATATACATATATAGTCTATCCAGAAAGCATCCAGTCATGTAATATAAAAAATAGACACATTTATTGAGGAAGATACAAGATACAAGAAACATCGTATATAGGACAATGATGCCTCAATCCCCTTCAAAGTAGGCACCTTGGGACCTCACACACTTCTCCCAATCACCATCAGCTGCCCTGTTGTATTTTCCTGAATCTCATTGATGGTCTGAAATCTCTTCTCTTTCAAAGGTAATTTCAGTTTTGGGAAAAGCAATAAGTCACAGAGCACCAAATCTGGTCTGTAGAGGGGCTAAGTCACCTAGGTAATTTGATGTTTAAGCAAAAAACTCTGAAAGAGGAGTGATGCATGAGCAGGCACATTGTTGTGATGAAGCTGCCAATCACCAGTAGCCCATAGCTGCAGCCTTCTGATTCATCTGAATAGTTTCCATAGAGGAATGTTCAAGCTTAACACAGAATTTGATGCAGATTCATTGCTGTACTTGCTCAATCATTTTGAATGTGATGGCCACACAGTACACATGCTCACTCAAAGGCTTCAACCACACCCACTGACTAGTACAGTGAAGTCATCATTGTTCACACATGTGCATTCCAGTCCACTCTCCTTGGCTTCCAGGTTACATCCATGTTGAAAAAGCCATTCTCATTATATTAACAATGGTAGGACCTTTACCAGACAGACCTCATATATAAATATAAATATAAATGTAAATATTAATATAAATATATTTCAATTTTTTCAATGAATAGCTTGAAATGAGAAGAAAAATTAATACATTATATTCTATTTATAGATGTACTTTATTGCTTGTCTCATTGGTGTTTACTGATATATGAAGCTGTGTTATAATTTCATGAGCATGCATATATCAGAAATGTGTGTCATTGTTAAAGGTATGAAATTTATGATCAGACTGACCCCAATTGCTAGGACAGAGACTAGAAACCACATTTACTGACTTCCAGTTTTATAGATTAAATAATGAGACTTCAGTTAGGCAAGTCGTCCAAATTCATCTTACTAGAAAATCTTGGAACAAAGACTCAAAGATTGGAAACTACGGCATTTATTTAAAAAGTGGTATTTAAAAATGTTTTGTCCACACTTTAAATAATAACATTTCAGAGAATTATCTAGATGTAGGTTTTTTGAAAGTGTGACAAAAGGGTTACAAAATAATCCATTCAATTAACATTTTTCAGATCATATGTGAGCCAGGCATTGGGCTACAAAGATGAAAACAACATAAGTCTTATTCTCAGTGGAAAGATGAAGAGAACTGGATTAACACAGGATTTGATAGACCAATGGTGAGAGTTTTGCACAATGAAAACTGGTTTTTTTACTTGCCATATTTTCAAAGTCATTTTTCTTTTAGGTCAAGATTACTGATTTTAACATAATAGAGAGAAAGGATAGAGAGCAGAATAAAACACTGACTCCTGCTTTTTGCTAAAGCTATTGGCAAAGTTTTCAAACTTGTTCAGTAATTGCAGGTCCAGTAATAAGCTGAAGTGGGTCTGAGTGGCTTGTGAGCCAACTGTTAAATATTCTGGAATTGTATAAACTGGATAGTAAAACCAGTGGTGGCTTGAAATCCGACAAAGCGGGCATATTTACACCAGAGGAACTGCACACACTGCGAAAGGCTTTCTTTTTCTTTTTGGAGGAGAGGAAACACTGGTTTACCAGTGTTACTTATTTCCAGCTTCCAACACACGGATGATGTCAAAGTCAGACAATCACTGGTTTTCTTCTCATGAGTCATTTGTAAGGAATTTTCAAATGCTGATGACAAGCTCCTCTCCAGTGGACCATGAAGAAGTTGATTCTCATTTTGTTTGTAAACCTGGTGTTTGGGTGAGTACTGTGGTCATGTAAGCCAAGGTTTTCTGGGATAATAAGGGAGAAAACTGAAATAACTTTTTCTCCTATGAAAACAAAGCTGACTGAATTAACCTTCCTTTATCTAAACATTTCCAGGTGGTAAAAAAGTGCCTGAAAACACAATTTTCCCAAGTAAATGCTTATAATAATGCCTTAAATGGTTTGCTTCTGTTTTTTAATTAAATGACAGTCTCTTACTTCTGTTCTGTTTGGTAGCTACTGCCAAGTGTAGCAAACGACATCCAGTAATTTCTCAAAAGGGCAACAAGCACAAATGGCTGCATTCTAGTTGAGACTTAACCATTGAGTCACTATGTGGTGTTAACAAATGGCTTTAAAGTTTCTAGTTTAAGCTTGAAATCCAGTAAGTTAAAGCTATTTAAAAAGATTAAAAATTATACTGCCATTTGCAACAACATAAATAGACCTTGGGAGCATTATGCTAATTGAGTAAGTTAAAAAGACATACTGTATGATCTCATTTATATGTGGAATTAAAAGTGGCAAAAAACAAGCTCACATACACAGATAACAGATTGTTGCTTATTAGAGGCGGGGGGTAGAAGATGGGAAAAATAGGTAAAGATGGTCAAAGGTACAAATTTCCAATTATAAAATAAAAATGTCATGAGTTGTAATAATAATACTATATTGGACATTTGAAAGCTGCTAAGAAAGTAAATCTTAAAATCTCATCATAAGGAAAACAACTGTAACTATGTATGGTCTCAAGTGTCAACTGGACTTATTGCAATAATAATTTTGCAATATGTACAAATATCAAATCATTATTTTGTATACCTGAAACTGATTTATGTCAACTATGCCTCAACATTTTTAAAAGACATTAAAAGTTGTCTATCTTTATCTTGCACAACTATATTTAAATCTATATTGAGTAAGTCCTATTTTAGGAAGGCAAAGATTCGGAACACAGAACAATTAGGCAACAACGTCAGTCAATCATAAACTCTTACAATGAAGTAAGAGATCAATGTAAGAGACAAATGTGGGTGATAGGAGACATATTGGAGAAGGTAGTAGAAATGGCATCAGCCCTGAAACAATGTACAGCCGTGTTTTCTTGTTTTGTCTTTTTTTTTTTTTTTTTGAAGGTCTAGGGAAGGGCATTTTAAGAGGGAAAACAGCTGCAACAAAGCACAGATGGGGGAGGTTTCCGGTTCAGATGGTAGCACAGGTAAATGAGGTACTTGCATCCTCCCACAACCACATCATAATTACAACTAAACTAGGAACAATGATCATTCAGAACCACCTGAAATCTAGCTGAATGGAAGTCCTACAACTAAGGTTAGAAAGAAAAAGCCACATGGAGACTGGTAGCATGGAACAACAGGTGCCACACATACATATGGCAGGTAAAATTGGGAGGGATAGCTTGACTGCTGAGGTTCCCCCCTGAGGACCAAGGGGTCCTAACCACACACCAGGGTCCCTAGCACATGGTGCCAGTGCCATGGCCAAGAAGAGAGTTCCTTATAACTTCTGGAGATTGTGGCTGAGTGAGACAGAAGGCTACTGGAATCCCAGGCAATTCCTCATAAAGAATCTGCACACAAACTTACTTTGACTCATTCCCTTTGAGCTTCAGTGCAGGGGCAGCAGGTCAAAAGGCACAAGGCATGAGGGACATATGGGGAGGAACTGAATTGTCTGGCATCAGGGCAAGACTGGAAGGGCAGCTTTCTCTCAGACAGAGGGGCAGGCAGAGGCTTTGTTCCTTTTCTGAGCCCTCCCCTCACAGAGCCCGCAGCAGGCAGGCACCATATCTGAGTCTCCATCAACCTGGCTAACACTGTTTGCCTTGCCATGGTGATCCCCTAAGACCTCACCCCATCCACTTGTGGGCCCACTCAAGCTGTTTCCAGTGGCTTTTCCATACAAATGGCCATAGATACAATGGCTTATGTTTCAGACTTTTCTAAAATCTCTCAAACAAGCTCCATCTGGTTTCAGTGTGCCCTATACCTCTTGCTAAGTGGTCCCAAGGCCAGTATTAGTGGCTGCTAGCCTTGGTTCATTTCTTGGCCTCTCCTGGCCACCTCCAGGCCCAGCACAAGTAGCGGCCATTTGCAGACTGTTTTGTAGCTCATATGGGAAACCTAGGACAGAACATAGACAGCAGTTGACCTTAGCTTTCACCTTCCAGGAGGCCCTGGAAAGAACCAGCATACTTCATGGACAGCTTCAGACCAAGTCAAAGCACCACCCAACCACATCCACAAGTGACACACTCAGGAGGACTCAGTGGGCACCAGAACCCTGATGAACTAAGTCCTGCTTCATAGGGCAAGCCTTTGTCCAGCTGATCCCCCACTGAGGTCATAACCAGTCCTCACAGCTGATGAACCTGAGGGTAAATCTCACCCATCGATGTTCTAACAACAATCAAGGCTCTACTACAACAGGAGAGTGTACATAGCCCACAAGGGCTGGAGCAGGGTGCACCTGGAGTGCCCAGCTGATGTGAACAGGGATGCTATGCTACTAGACCCTATGGGAAACCTACTATTTTAGGCCACTCTACCAAGCCTGAGAGACATAGAAGCTCATACATAGAAACAAACACAGGGAAGCAGCTAAAATGAGACAGAGAAACAGATTCCAAACGAAAGAACAAGAGAAATCTTCAGATAAAAGAAAAAGAACTCAGTGAAATGAAGACAAGCAAACTACCAGATACAGAGTTCAAAACAATGATTATAAGGATGCTCAATGAACTTAGGGGAAGCATAAATGAACTTAGAACTTCAACAGCACAAAAAAGGACATGAAAACCATAAAAAAGAACCAGGCAGAAATGAAGGATTTACTAACTGAAATGAAGAATAATTTATAGGGACTCAAGAGTCAAGTAGATGAAACTAAGAATCAAATCAGTGATTTTGAATATTAGGAAGCAAAAATCACCCAATGAGAAGAACAAAAAGAAAAAAGATTCCAAAATGTAAGGATAGGCTAAGGATCCTCTGGGACAACTTCAAGCTTACCAACATTCTTATCATGGGTGCCAGAAGAAGAGAGAGAGTAAGAAATTGAAAGCCTGTTTTTAAAAATGACAGAAAACTTCCCTAACCTGGCGAAGGAAATAGACACACCCATGCAGGAAGCAAGGAGAGTCCCAAACAAAAGGAACCCAGAGAGACCCACACCAAGATACATCATAATTAAAATGTCAAAGTTTAAAGACAAAGACAGAATCTTAAAAGAAGCAAGAGAAGAGCCAGTTAGTTACCTACAAGGGAACTCCCATAAGACTGTCAGCTGATTTCTCAACGAAAACATTTCAATACAAAAGGGATTGGCAAGAAATAGTCAAAGTGATGAAAAGCAAGAACCTACAACCAAAATTACTTTACCCAGCAAAATTATTGCTTAGAATCAAAGCACATATTAGGAGCTTCCCAGACAAGAAAAAACCAAAGGTGTTCATTATCACCAAACCAGTACGACATGAAATGTTAAAAGGTCTTCTTTTAGAAGAAAAAGCAAAGATCAAAAATATGAGTAAAATGGCACTAAATACATATCTATCCATAATGGAATCTAAAAAAAAAAAAAAACAAAATAAAGGAACAAGCAGAACAGAAATGGACTCATAGGCACAGAGTACACATTGATGGTTGCCAAATTGGACAGAGGCTGGGGAGATGGGCAAAAAAGGTGAAGGGATTAGGAAATACAAGTTGGTAGTTACTGGGATATAGAGTACAACATAGGGATTATAGTCAACAATATTCTAATAATGATATATGGTGTTGGATGCGTATGATGAGATTTATCAGGATGATTGCTTACTAAGTTATATAATGTCTAATCACTGGGGTATACAACTGAAACTAATATATTGTATGTCAATCCTAATTAAAAATAAAAAAAATGATTTAAAAATAAAATGTAACAAAGGACATTTGAGCAATCAGGCTCAGGGTCAATGGGGCCATGAATCAGGCTTGACCAAGCCCTGATGTGGTAGTACCTTGGATACAATGAATCCTGGAATACAATGGAAATGACTGCACCCATGCAGAAGTATATTTTAGTCTCCTTTGCATGGAATTCTCACTTGTAGCTCTGGAATACATCTTCTGAAATGACCAAAGAAACTAGGAGTTACTGAAACCCCCACTTAAATCTGAACACAGATGGGTTTATTATCACTTTAAAGAGCCATCCAGTCAAAGAAATTCAGGGGAATAGGAAGGCAAGTGTTTAGATGACTGGTGGTGACTGAGATATCAAAGTTAAACTAGCAAAAACAAACAAATAAACAAAAAACAGGACAACATAGGAATAAGGGAAGGAAAAGTAGAACCAATCCTCAAAATGAACTAGAAAGGTAAATTTGAAATTATAGTAATTGCATTTGCCTGAACATGATTTTTAGTGTAATTATAACCTCTGACTCTAAAATATTCTAAGTCATACCTGATAGTACTCAAAACTTTTTAGTTAATACTCATTCTAAATGCAACAGTAATACCTGGAGGCAGTGATTCTGAGGTAAACATTGTTGTTTCTCTACTTAGAAGTCTTTATGATTCAAACACAAATAGTTTAACAGATTGTATTTTATGTATGTCTTTTTATGACACAAGCAACTACATTTAAATGTGCAAAAACTCCTCCCTGGGTAATTTGCATTCTTATATCCCATTACAGAGTCTCTTATTTGAATTTCCATCTGGTCCTTAATATTTTCGTGTGTTTATTATTGCTTTAATGAGATGATCTTGTTTTTACATATCCAGATTCCATCACTATTTGGTAAAAGCAATCTCTACTTTGCTTTTACTCCCATAAACACTGTGGCCTTCACCTTGGAGCTTAATACAGGCTGGTGTGAGATATTTCTCATATAGCAAAATGGAAAGAACAACTGTTTAAAAGTGAAATGTAAGTAAAC
Organism: Anoura caudifer; assembly: GCA_004027475.1. NCBI lineage: Eukaryota > Metazoa > Chordata > Mammalia > Chiroptera > Phyllostomidae > Anoura > Anoura caudifer. The sequence goes on along the minus strand of PVKU01013480.1, from coordinate 14,328 downwards.
GTTAGTCCATTAGTTCTTAACAATCAACAGATAGACTTTTTCTTCTTAATCTATATCCATCTATATATAATTCTTCTTTGAAAATCTATCAAGATGAAGTAATATATTGATATATCTTGGACTGGAGCAAAATTTGAAAGAATTAAATGGGTTCTATGCACACTTTCCATTGATGAAGACTGACAGGACTGAAAATTGATAATTCGGTTCTCATTCAACAATTGTAACAAATGCTACCTTCAATTTGCACTGTCAACTAAAATTGTATTCCTTAGAATGCATCCACTCCCATGGTTTTCTTTGAAAAAACTGAAAATCATTTCTAAAACTCAGAGAGTGGTCTTATTGCCATATTCACTTTAAGGTTTACATCCTGATAAGTGAACTTGACAATAAGTTTAGGTTATCAATAAAATTGTCTCTAATTTTGGAGCCACTATCTTTCAAGAATCAGACCTTTTTCTGATTTCTCAGCATGATGGCATAACTGGCAGTGCACAATAACTGGCTAGATATTTATTTACTTAACTATTTAAGTTAATGAGCATATAGTGCCTGTTGTAGACCAAGCATTTTCAAAGTGCTTTGAACATGTTAATTCATCTCATCCTAGATGACATATAACCCCCTTGGGACATAATGAGAGAGTATGTTTAGAAGAAGAAATTTAACAAAGTGTCTCTGAATGAGCCTTCCGTAATTTAAGTGAACTTTTAATAATACTGACAATATCTGACTATTTATTGAATGCTGGCTATGTGGAAAACCATATTTATATATGTTAGCTTGCCTTCATCAGCCATTTAAGACAGGTATTATGAACTCCATTTCATGAATGAGTAAACCTTAAGTCTCATAAATAATAATTACCAGAGCCAAGAGTAGATGTCTGCACAGCATGTACATAATTTTGAGTCTCTTCTAATACTCACTCTTGTAAAGTACTTTATAATACATTCTTTTGGTTCCATGTTCTACTTTGTATGAAATTACTGAGTCAAACACTTTCCTATTATAAATCTCTCTCCCACCTGTCTCTTTCTGTCCCTGCTGTCAACAAAGCAGTTGAATCTGCAGCACATCTCACTTTACTTTTGCGAAAGACTATTAAGTCTCCTTCATCCAGTTCACTCTTTACACCGCCAAGATGTTGATCTTTAGAAAACAGAATTCTCATCATCTTGCTACCCTGCTTAACACTTCTCAAAAGTTCCCAACTGTTTTCAGACTAAAATCTCAGATCTTAACCATAACAGACAAAGCCTCTGATGAGACAGACTTTACTAGCCACAGCAGCCTGGTTTCTCCCCACAATACCCCAGGCCTTCCTTTCCCACCTGCAACACACAAACACACAGACACAGTCCATGCTTCAGGGAGATGAATTTCTTGCCATTTTGCTTTGTAGATGAATTTCTTTGTATTTATGCAAGGTTTCATTTCTGTGCCAGAATGCCCTTTATCCCCTTGTTTTCTAAGCTCCTATATGCCCTTCAACACTTACCTGAGATGTCCTTTTCCATAGGATGTCGTCTCAGACATCTCTGGGCCTGGGTTGGCTGCCTCTCTATTAGAGCATTCCTCATACTTACCCCATGTCTATGGCTACCACTTCCATTCACATTTATTTTTCAACTATTCTGACACCAAAACAAGGTACAACACCCAGTACAAATTCCATTTACTATTTCAGTCCTCAATGACCTTTATGTTCTCGGGTGCTGAGTTAAAAATAACCCTGGAAAAAGATGGTTAGCCAGCAGAATTTGTGTTCATACCTGAGCTATTTCCTGATTGCGTATCTATAGATGCTGTTTTCAATGACTTCTGTGCTTAGCTCTTGGCATTTACACATGATATTTTGGCAGTGACTTTTTGCTCCCATCTTTGGTATCTTGGATTACAGACAAAAGTTGTGCTCACTAATTACTTCCCAGCATTGACCCGCACCACAAGTTTCTTTTATGTCAATCCTAAATCCAGCCAGATGAACACAGTATTTACATGACTCTTTCTTGGATTAGAAACCAAGATGTCATCAAGCATTCAGACAGAATTTTCTAAGTTATTAATGTATCCAGGAGAGTGAATTTAGCCCTAAAGAAGGAAGGAGTCTTTCATGAGAGTGACCTTATGCTAAGTTACCATTGCTAATTGAATGGTTATTTCTGCTAATAAGCACATTACTACACCGTAAGTACATTTTATTTAATCTTCACAAGATCACACACATTTTATGAAAGTGGAAACTGAAGCTCAGAGAAGTCAGTAAGTAGCCCAAATTCACATAGCTAGATAACCATCAAAATTAGGATTCTGGCTAACTTTAAATCTTATGTCTGCCCATTATAACCCTCTTTGAGTGCAAATACCCTGGGGGTTTCCAGTCCTAGAACAAGGTGTGCATAGCATCCTGTGGTTTGGGGAAGGGGAGTAGGTAATGAATACCAAATCAAGCTATATTAGCCACATCAAAGACTGCAACTCTGGCCCATTCTCAGAGAAGTGAACTATGATGTAATGATGAGGACACAACTTTAATCTCTGGGTGACTCTAGAGTTTTATCTGTTAGTGATTAGCTAATGCCAGCCAAACTCTTCAAAGGAACATTGCAAGAGGGGTTACAGCATCATATTTATGAACCATAGTGATCAAAGGAAGATGGGAGTTGGGGGGCAAGATAAAAGCCTACTCAGCAAAGAAAAGTACTCATAAGTTACAGAATATTGCCAGAAAAATTAATGCTACTTGAGTTAAAAACAGGTGCCACTCTTGAAAGTCAACAGAGAGAAAAACTTCAGAGTCACATGATTTGTCAATCCATAGGTAATTGCTCTTACTTGTAATTTCAAACAGCGCCATCCATGCTATGCAAGATTGATGACTATTACCGAAGGAATTTGGGTCTAAGCCTGCAAACTAAATAAAAAGATCATGCTGTTATCTAGAAAATACACCACATCTTTAAAACTAAATCAATAAATGTTTTACAGGTAAGCTCTGAGGAAATAATTAATTCAGCAATTGAAATTCTAGCTAAGGCTCTCTACTCCTACAGTTCAACAGACAGCCGCATCTTTCTGCGCAGTGTCAGCTTCAACCCTGAGACAGGATGCTGAAGGTGGGAGTGAATGGATTTGGCCATGTTGGGTGCCTGGTCACCAGGGCTGCTTTTTACTCTGGCAAAGTAAATACTGTTGTCATCAGTGATCCCTTCATTGACCTCAACTACATGGTCTCCATATTTCAGTATGATTCTACTCATGGCAAATTTCAAAGGAACAGTCAAACAGAGAATAGGAAGCTTTTCATCAATGGCAAGTCCATCTCCATCTTTCAGGAGTGAGATCCTTCCAACATCAAATGGGGTGATGCTGGTGCTGAATATGTTGTGGAGTACATTGGTGTCTTCACTACCATGGAGAAGGCTGGGGCTCACTAGAAGGGTAGAGCCAAGAGGATCATCCCCTCTGTCCCTTCTGCAGATGTCCCCATGTTTGTGATGGGTATGAACCATGACAAGTATGACAAGTCCATGAACATTGTCAGCAATGCCTCCTGCACCACCAACTGCTTAGCCTACCCTGGCTAACATCATCCATGACAACTTTGGATTCATGAAGGGACTGATGACCACAGTCTATGTCATCACTGCCACCCAGAAGACCGTGGATCACCCCTGTGGGAAGCTGTGGTGTGATGGCTGAGGGACTGCTGAGAACATCATCCCTACTTCTACTGATGCTGCCAAGGCTGTGGGCAAGGTCATCCCTGAGCTGAATGGGAAGCTCAATGGCATGGCATTCATTCCCTGTCCCTACGCCCAGTGCGTCAGCTATGGATCTGACCTGCCACCTGGAGAAAGCTGTGAAATATGATGGCATCAAGAATGTAGTGAAGCAGCCATCAGAAGGCCCCCTCAAGTGCATCCTGGGCTATACTAAGGACCAGGTTGTTTCCTATGACTTCAACAGTGACAACTACTCCTCCATCTTTGATGCTGAGGCTGGCATTGTCCTCAGTGACTACTTTGTCAAACTCATTTCCTGGTATGACAGTGAACTTGGCTAAAGCAACAGGGATCTCATGGTCTACATGGCTTCCAAGGAATAAGAGAACCCTGGACCACCAGCCCCTGTGACATGAAGAGGGGCCCTTGGCTGCTGGGGAGTCCTCACCCCAAATCAATCCCTCAACACGATGAGAATCTTCCGACCTCCAGTTTCCATCCCAGACCCCCTGAAGAGGGGAGTGGCTTAGGGAGCCCTATGTTTTCATGCACCATCAATAAAGTTTGAAGTACTCAGCCCACTCAAAAAATAAGTTTCAGCTATATCTTTATAAGTTCTAGCTATGTTATCTAACGTATGATGATAATATCAAATAAGTATAAAATTTTGTGGTATATATAGGACCAAGATTCATGATCACATTTAGGTATTAAGTTCACAGAAAATATATATGTTGAAGGTTATGCATGCAATTCAATTAGACTCAAACCCAGGAAGTTTTCATTTCCTATCACGTGCCAGGTCTGTGCCAGTGCTGAGGGTAATCAGTGTGAGTCCCTACCTGGCATTAGGGTAGAAGAGGCATCAGAGACTGATAGTTACAGAAAAGTACAAAAACAGTAATATTAGAAATAAAGCAATATTAGAAATATGAGTAAGATATAGGGGCCACAGAGAGGAAGGGTTGCTATTGCCTAGGAAGAGTGTTTTACAATGTCCTAGTTTCTTCATTTGTGAAAGCAAGAACTGGAGTAGAATGGTATCATCATTATAGTGTGCTTCTGCTTATAATTTTGTCATGTCTATATATTGCCAGGTTATTTTTACTTTATTCATTTTTTTCTTCTAAGTCTATATTTTTTGATATGACCTTTGGCAATATTCAGTTGAAAACTTTTCATTATCAAGAACTGATATGGAATCTTCATTATTCAGGTCTCTAACTTCTCTTTCTCTCTTCCTAAGTGCTTTGTAGGATGTTATTGCTTTTGAATATCTCCTCCAGAGACTGAGAATGGAAAGGAGGTGGAATTATAATCAGTCAGCTTTGCTTATTAAAGTTCTTGTGAAAGTTTGATAGAAGAGAGGGTTGGCATTTAAAGGAATACTTTTTCATATCAGAAAGCTCTTAATTACCTATAGTAATGGGAGCAGTGGTGTGTATAATCCAAAATGGTGGATAATCCGAACATCATTTATATTTGACTTTGAAATGTATTTTTGAACTTGCATTCGAATAGAAATATGGGACCTGAAGACTTGAAGAGTCCTAAGCTTTCTATCTATCTTATATACACCGGTCTTTAGAGAGAATAAGGAATTGCATGTTTAGGTTTTAAGACCTTCCTCCACTGGACTGCAAGTCAAATTAGAGTTAAGAGAAGCAGAAATGGGACAATGTGAACCAAAATGGCTAAGCAGGATTTCTCTTAGATTATAGAGAGTATGGCTAAATACCTCCAAGTTGTGTATTGTTGAGGTTGGATGTGATGCACATCATTTTAGGCTAAACTTGCTCAAAGTGTGTGACTCTCCCACTGAACTCTGGCCTGGCACTCTGAGGATGCCAAAACAGGGTGTCTTTAAGAACTATTTCCAAACAAATTTAGGCTTGTCTTATACATGATGAGAACTATTTATAAAGATTATATTTGTTAATAGATTATAATAGACACCTCTGTCAATTGCATTTATAATGAAAAGATCTAACACAAGAAGGTGTTGATTACCAGTGCAAGCTAAGGCCGCAGTACTTTTCCTTTTGTAATCAGCTATGCAAACTGCGGAGGGAAGTTGGTAACAAAACTCATAATCCTTCAGTTCATTGAAATTTGAATTGAGACCTTAATAACAATTATAGTTTTCATCAAAATATATAAAAGGGTAAAAGAAAATACATATATTTTAGGCAGTAAAGCCAAATCCAGAAATCATACTGAATGACAAGATCTACATTCAGAAATAAAGGGCATTATTACACAGGGATCTTTAATAGTTCCTACTGTGATCTGTGTAATTGATAAGCAAAAGACAAGAAGAGAGATTTAATGAACTGAAAGAAAAAGCAGAAAGAAAGGTGTAAATAAAACCCTCAAAAGAGAATTTAAATTCTTCGTCTCCTCTAAGGCAAATAGAAAGTAAGAATAAATAAAAGACAAAACAAAATCTAAACAATTTTGGTATGCATCCTTTAAAATCTATTAGCGATTTTCTGTGTCTGCCTAAAGAAGGTGGGTCATTAAAAAGAATGTAAATTAGGTCATATCCCCAGGGCAGGGGAAATTAGCATGTGGTAATTGTTCAGGCAGAGAGAGATTTTAGCATTGCAGGAATGAAAGTATGGAGTTTTCAAAGAAAAAAAAAAAAAAAACATTAGACTAGATTCAGAAAGAATTAAAAAGAAAATCAAAATTATTTTCCTGATATTTGTTTGAAAACGTCTTCTGAAATTTTAAAGCATTGTTTCCTTATTTCATGTTATTTTCTTTTTTCAATATTGCCATATTTTATTCTTAGGATATCTAAAAATGTGAAATGTGTTGTATGGTTTCTGTGACAAGGCAATTTGGAACCTTGAATTTCATCTCTGAACATACTCCAGTTTATAATGTTATCTTTTGTATAATAGTTATTCCTTTCGGCTAAAGTTCTGTTTCATTCATTGGTTCTTTCTTCAATAAACATTTTGTGGATAAAAAAGGGGCTACACATTAAATCTGACAAATTCAGGAGAAGTCTGCATGGTGGGCCTTACAAACTCATGTGATGCGCCACATGGAGTGATCAGAAATTAAAACTTTCTAACTAAAAGTGAGTCATGCCATGCATTCATGTTCTAGTCCAGTATCTTTCCTGACAAAAGTCAATCTTTACCTTAACTGAGCCTGTATATTTGGAATTTCAGGATAATTTCCTTTTTCCAGACCCCTTACAATCACTGCAAAAGAGTACAGACCACATAATATCTTATTATTGTTATATTGTTAATTGTTCATTGTTAACTATCCTGTACCCACCAGTGTGAAAAACATGTGTGTCTATCCATTATACTTTTTATCTAGTCTCAGAGATAAATAAATTTATTTTTTTAGTACTAATACTTATTTTTCTTATATAGTATCAGAAATAAAATCAGTGTATACTTTACATACTAAAAGTGTCGGGGGGGGAAGGTATGGGGAACTGAGTATTTAGAACATTTTAGTCCAAATACTCTTCACTGATTTTCTAACATTCATGATGAGAAATCATTTTTCATCAAAAAGATCCAAGTATAATATAAACACATCTGGAATTCACAGTTTACACTCTTTTGTGCTTCCTCAATTTCTATCATTTCTTTTGGCTTTGGTGTGCAAACTGTTATTGCCATATTCTTTCCTGTTTCTCCCCCCTGAGAGAAGATCCTCCGTGTTCAACACAGCACAGCTGTGCGATATGATGTGGGGTGTGTGTAGGAGGAAGGAAGGACCAGAAAGAGGGACAAAGATAAAGAGCATTCTTGCATAAATATGCATGTGTATAATGATATATAAACACATATGAAATGTGGTCTTCTAGACAGAAGCAGACAAAGAAATATAAATCAACATGAGGCATAGAAACACATGTATAATCAGATGGATCAGTCATCTTAGGGACAAAGTGTTTCAAAGCTAAGTCTACAAAACCATCTAATTACAAGACCATTTTAATACTCCATTCTGCTTTTCTTTACAAGCAGTTTCTCCCTTTTGTTTGTTGTCTTTACTAAAGTCACAGCAAGGGCTGCGCTGAGCCTCCAGTTGATCTAAGTTGCTCTGTGCATGCCCAGACAGCAAGAAAATGGTTTCTCTGGCAACAGGAATTATGTGAAATCTCTCTGTGTCCTCCCCCACCCTCCATCTGATTCCTATTCACTTAAGCTGTTCACATATAGGCAACAATGAGGCATTGGAACTCTAATGAGCAATTCAAATTTATTGAGCTAAGTCAGGGAGGCAGGCACTGTGAGCATCCTCATTTCCTGTGTACCAAGGAGCAGGGAACATTTGTTGTATGTTATCAGTTATTCAAGAACCATGCTCTGTCAGCAAATAGCCCAAATCAGATAAAATATGATAAATATCTAAAATATGAAGCACATATAAAATTTATTTCCATCATGCTAGAAGGGAAATACAAAGGCTTTCAGGGACTAAACACTCAACTTTGAATTTTCCAAAGACGCTGAGGCATGGAGGTCATCGTGATCTAAAACAGCCTTACATTATGTCTGGAACCCAGGAGGGAATGGCAAAAGCTTTGATTACATTGTTTCAAACGTCAACTTTTATATTTCTAGAAAATCATACTGTTTCTCCATGACTAAAACTCTATTGTTTTGAATTTAGGTTTTGTTAATATTCTCTGATAATAGTTTTTAATTAGCCTTCCTCTACATGTTTAGTTTTTCTCTGTATCCTTTGTTTAGGAAAGAGTCCTATATCTAGCAATGGTGCTAAGGTTGATATTCACTAGAGTTTAACCAAAAGGGCATTGATTTGCTTGGAGAAATAGGGTGGAGAAGCAAATTAGCCTGGTCTTTATGCATTGGGAGAATGTGGAGGGGAGTAAGAAAATCCATTTTTCTTCCAATAAGGATAAAATAATAGAAAATACACTGAGTGACATAAATCATAAAACATAATGGATATGGAATGAACCCCTAAACAGGTTTCAGAATCATTGTCCTAGAAATTTGTCAGGAAAAACAATTGCTTCTTAGCTGTCTGGTGTATCTTATTACAATTTACCTGGAATGGGGTGGGTTCTCAAAACTTTCTTGGTATTATGATTATATATTTAACCTACTCAAAGTTAAACACTTTCTACCACCAAAAGCAAAAATATTTTAACTTCCAGTTAAAGCTCTGAGGAAACAGAGGGCAGAATGATTAGCTTAATGATACCAATATAATAATTATTTAACAAAAAAAGCATAGGAGAGCAATGATGCAAAAAACATGAGATAAAAGTAAAATAATAGTAGTGATGTAGAAAATTAACCCAGAGCTCAGCATGAGCCCATTTCCTGCCCCATTGGGCAGAGTAGTCCTTGCACGCGAAACTAGCAAACCATATAAGGGAATCCAAACTAACTTGCTTTGTGTCACTAACCCGGAAGAAAGAATGTATATATATGCCCCTGAATCCTTTGTTCGGGGCTCAGAATTTGGAGACTGCACTCCTCTGGGCCCATGCACGTTAATAAAGGATCCTGCTCCTGAATCCCTCCGGTGTTTGGTCGTTTCATTTCTCTGTAACATTGGGTTCCCTGACTGGGAAACGACCTTACACATAACGGGCCGAACTGCCGCCAGGAGAGGATGGGTGGACGTCAGTGTACAGCGGCCCGAGGGAGGCAGGGGGAGTGCGCGCCCTAAGATTTCTTAGGCTCTGCCGATCTGGGCGCCGGGCGCCAGGTGCTGGACCGTTGGCAGTCACCTCCCGGGTTCAGAGGGACTTGGACTAAAATCACTCAGAAGGTGCCAAATCGGTAAGTGCCCCGGGGACCGGACCTGAGACCAATGGATCTACTTTTGGAGTGGAAAGAGGGCTGATCACCCTTTTTAGGCCCCAGTGGCTTCAGAATCCGGACCAGGTTTTTCCTCTCTTGGGAGGGAACTCAGGCCCTAGTGGCATCAGATATCCGGACCAGATTTTCCTTTCTTGGGGAGGGAAAAGTAATATACTCTACAAAATTGTGCGTGTGAAAGAGAGTGAATGTGTTTGTGGCTCCATGGGCGTCAGCCTACGGAGCATGAGTGAGCCCCAACCTGTGGTTCCTGTGTCAGATCATATGGCATAATGGTTGGCTGTCTAACCCAGACTCTGATCAGGCAACCTTAAGCCAAGATCAACTTCGCCTCTCGAGAAGGCAGGCCAGGTGAGCGAACACCAGAACCCCTACCTTTGTCTGTCTGCACCGACTGGGAGGAAAATTATGGGAAGAGGACCCTCCACAGTCCTAGACTGCATGTTGCAAAATTTTGATCGTTTCAGAGGACAAGATCTGTCCCTGAATGCCGGCCAGAGATTAGGCTGGCCCCCTGAGGGAACCCTGACCTTCGGGATCATTAAGATGGCTTACCTCATAGTTACAGGCCAGCCAGGACACCCAGATCCGTACATCTACATAGAGAGGTGGCAGGAACTAGCACAGGACATGCCGAGGTGGCTCCAACAGTGCGCCAAGACGATCCCCAGACCAGCGGGAGCGCCCGGGTGGAGGAAAGGCGACCGGATGTGCTGTGGGCGCCAGGCCACCAAAACACAAGCACAGGTTCTCATTGCAAAGACCTCAAAACATCCAGGAGCTGGTTGCGGCATACCGCTGCGGGGGAAATGCACCCAGCGGCAGCCGGTTACCCTCAGCTTCCTCGCCCCGGGAGGTGGCTAGTGCTGCTGCCAGGGGACTGTAACACCTGGGAGGGCGGGCCCCTGCCTGGGAGGACGGGCCCCTGCCTGGGAGGACAGTCCCCGCCCCCAGCCACCTTCCCAGCTGGCCTTCCCAGCTGAGGGGGAGGAGAAGGGCGGGTGGAGGGACAGGGGAGACACGGGGAAGCAGGAAAGATCCGCTGGGCTGCCCACACCACCATCAGTCTCTCCCCAGCCACCGGAGGAAAAAGGGGGGCGCCGCACCTCATGCACCCGTGCAGTAACCAATATGCCCCTAAGAGAGATTCAGGGCTCCCCCGCAGAAAGCCCCAGATGGGACACTCCAGCCGGGCCGTTCACCTCGGACCTCCTCCGCTGGGGTCTCCTTATGCCCTCCTGTTCCGGGGGGCCTCGGGCCCTGGTAGACTTGATGGAGTCCGTGGTGCGGACGTGTCAGCCCCACCTGAAGTACAGCCAGACTGGGATCATAACATGGACCAGGGAAGAACGGCCCCAGGAAAGGGCCCGCAAACTTTTGGCTGGGGTGGCATTCTACCCCTCGGGGCAGGCCACACTCAAGATAGGCAATTCCAGACTACTGGCCCTGGTAATGCCCCAGGAAGAAGAATACCGGATATACGAAGAAGGTTGGGCCTGGGCCGCCAGGACCCTTTAATAGATGAATTTCCAGATGTATAGGCAGAAGGAAATCCTCCAGGACTTGCCACTGGCCACACTCCAGAAATCATAGATTTGAAACCAGGGGCGCAGCCTCGCTGTCTCAGGCAGTACCACATACCCAAGGGAGCCAGGATAGGGATATTGGTCCCCTGCCAGTCGAGGTGGAACACACAGCTTCCCCTGTTAAGAGCCAGATGGGTCTGGATATCACCCGGTGCAGGATCTCTGAGCAGTCGAAGGACATTAGGAACTGAAAGAAGGGCTGTAATCAGTCAGCAAAACAGACCCAGGAGCAGAAAACAGCTTCAGGAATTTTTAGGGACAGCTGGATTCAGCCGAATATGAATTCCAGGGTACACAGAAATAGCTAAACCACTGTACCAGGCCCTAAGGGGGGCTGAGACTGCCCCATTCAACTGGGGACCAGAGCAGCAGAGTGCCTTTGAAAGACTAAAAGAACTCCTGGTCAGAGCTCCATCCCTCAGCCTGCCCAACCCTGACAAGCGTTCTCCCTGTTTGCCTGTGAATGAGATGAGGTTGCCCTAGGGGTCCTGACTCAGGAGGTTGGACCTTGGCACAAGCCTGTGTAGCCTATCTGTCCAAGTGGCTAGACAATGTTGCGGCAGGATTGCCCCCCCCCCCCCGCCCCCTTTGCTTGAGGGCGATAGCAGCCACAGAGACTGTTTACACAGATGGCTCTGGTTCTGAAGGTCTTCAACAGAGATAAGGTGTTTGCAAGGTCTAAGCTTTAGGAAAACTGCAAGATGTGCCTGCAAATTTAGGGACTTTTAGTGGAAGGTACCAGTGGTGCTAGAGATTTTTTGCTGCCGCATACTAAGTTTAAGTATAGCCTTTCCCAGTGTGGGAAAGAAACTAGGATTAAAAGTAAATAATGGTTAAAAATCTGGATGTGTAGGAATATGTATAAAGGATATAAAAGTTTTAAACCTGGAAGAAAGGAAACCTCAACTGCACTTTTTCTGGCATTATGGGAAAGTGGTTTCAGTAGGGAATTGTTTCTCAGCAGAATCCTGTATCTGTAAGACCTAATTTAAGGTCTCCTGTAACCGGTTTGGGAGAATGCCCTTGTCACTTGGGACCTTGGAAGGGTCATTTGGGGCTGATGTGTTTCAGTCTGAGGTGAAAGAGCATGTCTCTGCCAAGAGACCAGGTCTGAAACAGCATGTCTCTGCGAGGCACCAATGGATGCATTGGTGCAAGAGAATGCCTCTACCTGTGTATTGTTTCAGATTTTGCTCTGTATCTGCTCTGAAAAGGAAATTGAAGATTCCAGGGAAGGTTGAAACTTCATAATCTGTAGGAAAGTGAACAAGGAAAAGAAAGATTAGAAAGTTTGTGAACATTGCAGAAGGTTTGTGGGAAACTGTAAAGATAAATGGAAAAGTGAAAGTTTTGGGAAGGAATTATGTGGTGTTAGTTAGTAATGGAATGTATAAGGCATGGAGATAAAATTTTGGTGATATTAGAAGGAAAAGGATTTTCCTTCACACTTTGTATTTTTCTCCCTACCTGAAACCTCCAGAATTTGGCATTCTGATGGAGTGATTGATGACATAAGGTTTCTTTGCATAAAACCAATAAGACTAGTCGTTAATAGTGGTTTTGTTAACCAAGACTTTGACTGGAATGTAATGCCTGAAGGAGGCATGTACAGGTTCTGGTTGTCACCAGAAAGCCCTGAGAAACTGGGATTGACTTGCGAAGCTAGCAAAAGCCCACGAGAAAAAGCCTGGTACTTTGGTTGGTTGTGCGGTTTGTACCAGTCTTTCCAGGGAAGGAATGAAGGTTGCTTTCCTGAAAGATGGCTAAAAAGGAACCTGTAAGCACAATGGAATGCTCAAGGATTTGAGTGCAACGACTGGTACAGGCGAAGCCAGATGGCAGATATGTGGCTCTGCTTCTGTGCCCCGAGGGGCAGACTGAGAAGTCAATCTAAGGGTTCCCTGTGTGAGTTCCAGCAAAGCAGACTTAAAGATCATAGGTGATCTAGGCTGCTCTTGGTGTGTTTATGCAAACGAACAGTCAAAATTAAAAGCAAGACCCAAAGTAGTCCCTGTAATAACAATGAGGGTGATTTTAAGGAGAAAAATTGTGATTTAAGGAAAATCACGAAGCTCAGTATCAGACATCAGAATGGCACAGCTAACTGTCTTGGAAGTTTGCTTTCATTTAAAAGTTGAAACTGGGTCTGTAATGTCACCAAGGATATGCAATTACAGGCAGGAAGTACCTGGCAACTGAGTGTCTTCCCAAAGGACCATCTCACAGCCACAGAGACTGTTTTGGGGATTGTTGTATGAATTAACCTGTGTGTTCTGTTTTCATAGGGTGTATACCTATGACCTCATTACCTGGGTGATTGGTTGCAATATAGGCCTCACTTGAGAAGCCCATTTTCATTGTCTCCCCATGAGGCTCAACGGTTTGGCTGAACTAAGTGGTTGGGTTGGTGATGGGTTGGGGCAGTCTGTGGGCTTCACTTTAGCAGTAATTTGCCCTTTTCTGTATTGATGGCCTGGACAGAAAGGGCCCAGATATCTGAAAGGTGGGAAATCCCAATATAGTCCCCTCAGCCCCAGTGAAGTATACTGGGCCACCAGAGTTTTGGATAGGTGTAACATGCTTGTATTCCTTCCTCCAGATAAGCCATTTCTTTACCTAAGACCCTGCCTTGGTCATTTAGTGGTTATGATTTAATTGTGCTTCCAACTGTCTTTTCAAGTCTATCTCCTCCAGAATATGACCTGACCAGAATGCCAACTGTCCAGTAATGCCAGCCTTTGGACACCAAGCCTGTGACTTCCTGGTGACTGCCAACTGACCAGGATTCTGTAAAGTCCTTCCCCTTACAGGAAGGACTCCGTCTGTGCTGCACCCTCCCCTTTCAGGGCACCCCTGACCCAAGGGTAGGTAGGATGACGTCCATGTCCAGCCGGAAGTAGTTACAAGAAGATGAGACCTTTGTCCCTTGTCCTTTATATGACTATAAACTTTGCCAGGGGAGGAGATTCCATGCGGTTTCACCAGAGTACAGGCCCCCACAGCTTTGGTAGAAGAAAATATTAACAAGCTAAAAGATATTAGTAAAAGCCTGAAATCCCAGACCTCCGAGTATACTAGGCAATCTTGGTGGCAGTCTACCTTGTTCCCGATCTTAGCCCCAGTAATAGGCCCATTATTATTACTGTTCCTAGCTATTACAGTTAGTCCATGCCT
>PVKU01013479.1:0-28642 GCA_004027475.1 Anoura caudifer | reverse complement strand
TTAGGGCAGAGGGAGATAGGAGGCACTGTGGGCTTCTGTGGGTATCCTGAAGGACTTTGATATTTCAATGGAGATGTTAGGTTCCTACTTGAACTCTGTACAGCACTAATAAACATTTCCTTTCCTTTTCACAAATCTCTGGCTTTGGGAGGCATCTTTCCATAAGGCGGCGGACAATAACGGACCTTTTCTGTTTGCTCTGTAACAGTTTTTGGGGGCTCGTCCGGGATCTTAATTGCCCGTGGAAGACTGACCCCTCAGGTTCGAAAAAGTGAGACTTTGGAAGTGTTTTGCCAGTCTCGAGAACCTTTTCTGTTGCTCTGTAACACTGGGACTCCGCTCCCGACAGCCGGGGTTCACTACCCCCCACACTCACCCACCGCTTGGTGCCACGGCTCCAGCCCAGTCCAGACCTCTGGCCTCCCCATCAGCTGTGAGGAGCAGAGGGAGGAAGGAAAACAAACCAGCATCTCCTGCACATTTGCCGCTTGTCAAGCTCTTACGTTTGTCCATTTCCTTATCTCATTTGCTCCTCAAAGAAACTGAAAGGTCAATGTCACTTCCCCAATTTACAAATGAAGAAATTGATACTGTGAGAAGTTCAAGGTTACAACTCTAAAAGACAGGTAACGGTATGGCTCCAAAGTCCATGTTCTTTCCACTACGTAAATCTAATTCTTTGCAAATGTGTAAAATTATAAAATGAGACTTTAAACTGACTTATTTTATTTATTTAACGAATGTTCTTGTTGGCTCCATCCTTTTGTGGGTTGTAAACCGTCTAGGGAAAGCATTTAGTATTTACTGCACCAAACGCCCCTCGATGACAGCTGATCTGAGGCGGGACCAGTGGCTGATTGATGGGCAGTTGGCAAACCCATGTTGGTGAGGAAGGGAAAGAAAACATTAGAAATACTTACACAGTTACATATTTTGACATTTACAACATGGATGTATTTTTGCCTCATCCCTACAATGTTTCGTGAAACACCCCAAAAGAACTTCCCAATTACAATCATTTGGCCACATTTTATCTCTAGCAGTACTAGTACACTAATTCAATATAATGTCCCCAACACTAATGAAACCAGAACTCTCCTTGTGAAGGCTTTTTTGTTCTTGTGGGGGGTTTGGGGTTTGGTGTGATTTATTACGGTGGGGGAAAGGACTACCTTCTTGTTTTATATATATTTTTTAATTGTGGTAGGACAGATAATACAAAATTTACCATTTTAATCATTTGTGTACACTTTGGTGGTGCGAAGCACTTTCACATCGTTGTGCAAACATCCTCATCAATCTCTCCCAAAATGAAACTGTAACCATTGAACATTAACTCCCCACCAGCCCTGTATACCCTCCTTTCTGTTTCTATGCATGTGATTGTTCTAAGCACGTGAGATGAGCAGAATCACACAGTATCTGTCCCTTTGAAAGTGGCTTGTTTCACTTGGCACAACTTCTTCAAGGTTCGTCTATGTTATAGCGTGCATCAAAACTTCCTTCCCTTTTAAGGCTGAATAATAAATACTCCCTTGTATGTATATACCACATTTTGCAAACTGTTCTTACCTTTGGACTATCGTGAATAATGCTGCTATACAAGGTCTGTCCGGGAAAAGTCCAGCCATTGTTAATATAACAAAAATGGTCTGTGTAACTGGTTAACCTGGCAGCCAAAAAGAGTGCACTGGAATGCGCATGTGTGAACAATGATGACTTCACTGTGCTAGTCAGTGAGGGCGGTAAACATCATTGAGTGAGCATGTGTACTGTGTGGCTGTCACATTCAAAATGACTGAGTGAATAGAGCAACAGATCTGCATCAAATTTTGTGTTAAGCTTGAACATTCCTCCACGGAAACTATTCAGATGGTTCAGAAGGCTGAACCTATGGGCAACTGGTAATGGGCAGCTTTATCAGGACAATGTGCCCACTCACGCATCATGTGTCATGCAGAGCTTTTTGCCAAAACATCAAACTACCCAGGGGACTCAGCCCTGCTACAGCCCAGATTTGGCACCCTGCAGCCTGTGGCTTTTCCAAAAATTAAAATCACTTTTGAAAGGGAACAGATTTCAGATCATCGATGAGATTCAGGAAAATACGATGAGGCAGCTGATGGTGATTGGGAGAAATGTGTGAGGTTCCAAGGCACCTACTTGCAGGGGACTGAGGCATCATTGCCTATGTGCGATGTTTCTTGTGTTTTATACCTTCTTGAGTAAATGTCTCTATTTTACATAGTACATGACTGAATATCTGGGTGGGCCTCCTAAACACTGCTGTACAAATATCTGTTCTATCACTTCAGATGAAGAATTAGCACTGTTAGTTTAAAAATCAGCATAGGCAACCCTCAGAGCTCCACCCGCAGGAGCTGGGTCTGAGGAAGTATTGAGGAAGCTTCCTCTCTGAGGTTTTGCCAAGTCACTGCTTGTCAGAGGTAGATCCGCATGTAAAAGACTTCGGCCAGCATTACTCAGGGCTACCCCATCACGGTTGTCATGGCCCAGTCTGACAACAATAACCCATCTTATGTCATACGCATTCATCCCAGGATCCAAGTTAAGTTCCCTCCAAACGCAGGGAAGTGAAAGACTGTTTCCCTAGTGTCTCCGACTGACAGAAAGAGAGGATCGTTCTACTAGCATCAGTGGGGAACTGGTCTGGGGCAACCACACCAAGCAAGATCAGGGCTCATCTAGATTTGGGAGCTAAAATAGAGCTAGACTTCATGGGTGAGTGTTCCTTTTAATTAAGGTAAGTATATACTCTTTTTCTGTCCTATTGATTAATCAAGGATCTTAGAATAATTAGATACTATAACACTAATCATAATCTACAAATGATATGATTACTGTATGCAAATATATTATTTTTAAAGATAGGCTTTATGCATGAGTGAATTGCTGGCTCTACATTTATTTCATATTTAAGCTTCATTAATTGATAGATTTATCACTTTTAAGCTTCTAATTATGATCAGTTTAGCATTACAGATCATCCATTTAGGAAACTGTAAGGAACATTTATTTATGCCCTTTTCATTTTTTTAATTGTTGTTTGAGTACAGTTGTCTCCATTTTTCCCCCAACACATCCCCCCCACCCCACCCATCCCTGCCTCCCACCCTTAAACCTACCCCCCTTGGCTTTGTCCATGTGTCCTTTATACATGTTCCTTGATGGCTCTTCCCCTATCATCGCTCTCCCCCCTCCCCTCTGGTCACTGTCAGTTTGTTCTTTATTTCCAAGTCTCTGGTTCTGTTTTGCTCGCTTGTTTGTTTTGTTGATTAGGTTCCACTTATAGGTGAGATCATATGGTGTTTCTCTTTCACCACCTGGCTTATTTCACTTAGTATAATGATTGGACATTCTAAAAATATTTGGTTCTCATCACCATGGAAAACTAAACAAAGCATATTTTTTCACTGTATCCAAATCGGCATAAACTATGAAGTTGAGAAAATATTTCCCAATGAAGCTTATTTTACCTTACCTACTTTTCTTTTTCTTAAGAACAGTTTTGTTATTTCATGGAAAGAATGTTTAATTTTTTTGCTTGTTTTTCATTTGTTTTTAAGTGGGTTTATTTTCCCCCTGCAGGCCTAGCTAATAATGGGATTACCATATATTTGAAACGTGCATCCCCAACAAAGATAATAGCAGGTACCCACTTTGCTTATCACACTCTCCAGCATGAGCCCCTACTGGGATCAGTTGTAAGCTACAAGTGCAGAAAAGGGTCTTTTCACCGGGAAAGTCATTTTGTTAAACAAGGAAGTCACAGTCTACGTATACAATGAGAAAGAAAGAGTGAAAGAAGAAGGCTGGGTTAGGATTCTTACCATCTCCTTCACCAGCACTCACTTCCAAATAGTTGGCAATGCCTGAGAGTTTGCCTCTACATCCCCGAGAAATAAAACAGGGTTTAATGGGGCAAACACTCTTAACCGGGTGCTAATTTTATTGAGCCTCAGGATAATAAATTTAGATCTCCATGTAGAGTCCCTTGACTGATCAAAGAAGAGAGGCCAGGAGGGAGCTGGTGAATAGAAGTGTCCCTGTCCTGTGGCAATCCTGACCCTGTATTCCCAAGATCAAGTACCAAGCTGTCCTGGGGTCAGGACAAGGGCCAGGGTGTGGGCAACATTAGGTTACCTTCTTTTTTCTTTAGGAATGTGGGGAGGCTACCCAGCAATACAGAATCACTCTGCATTTCACTATATTTCAGTGATTTGAAGACAGGTTTATACATCCCAATAGCTCTGAAAGCGAGATATGTCTTATGATTGATCACCATTCACCAGACAGCAGCTGTGGCCTAATTATTTCCTGAGCATGCATGAACTTTATTTTATTTCTACTCTCCTGAAATTTGCAGGAGCGATGTCTGATTTTAACAGATCTATGTTATGTATACATAAGTAGAAAGGGGCTCTTTCAATAAGTATGAGATTATAGAGAAGGCATTGTACTGCGGTTTAATTGTCAGCATTTTTTTCCCTCTCTGGAATACCCAATAATGGTACATCTTAAAAATGACATTTTACATTTGATGAAAGTATAGTGGTTGATAGTAAAGCTTAATTTATTTTTTCATTCTTACGCTTTAAAAAGTATGGAAACTCTAATCTCTTCTTCCCACACCCAGAGGATCCTTTTGTGCGTTTTCAGGATGCGCACATCCCTGTAACAGCCACTTTAGAAACAACTCGACAGGTGATTTCCTCTTGCTTAACAACAATAATACAAACATTGTTAAGAGCATTAAAGAAGGAAAAGGATTTGATCTTCTTAGAGACAGTTTCTTCCTGAATGTGAGCTTTTGTCAGAACGGCGCTGGCTGGATGACTCAGTGCACAGCTGAGACATCACTGGAGACCTTGATTAGCCCACTGGCTGAGTGAACACAGCTGTTTCCTTCTGAAGTCTCCAAAAACTATAATCAAATTATTCTTCACTTCCCTCGGTTCCACAAAAATCTGAACGGCTGAAATGAAAGGGATATTAATGCAAAAGGAAATAACTTCTTCCTGAGTTACTATTCCAATAAATTGTACTTTATTTTTCCAAAATGTACAAAACCCTCTCATTTCTTGCTACTCAAAGTATGACCTTGGAGCCCCACCCCAGACCGCCTGAAGCAGCATCTGTACGATGGAATCCTACTCAGCCATGAGAAAAGACGAAATACTGCCATTTGTGACACCATGGATGGACCTTGAGAGTATCATGCTAAGCAAAGCAAATCAGATGGAAGAAGTCAAGAACCATATGATTTTATTCATACGTGGTATGTAAAACAGAAAGCAACAAATGAACAAACAAGACAAACAAAAGTTCATAGACACGTACAACAGTACAGTGGTTTCCAGAAGGAAGGAGGGGTGGAAGGAGGTAGTAAAGGGGTCCAAATATATGGCTACAGAAGGGGACTTGAGTTGGGTGCTAAATGCACAATGCAATGTACAGATGAGGTCTTTCAGAACTGAGTGCTTGAAACCTATATAACCTTATTAACCAGTGTCACCCTGTTGGATCTGGGTAGGCCTAGGAGGAATGAAAATCACCAGGCGAGAAAATGGAACCATGGGAAGGTGCCTGTAGACCCTACTCAGGAAGATTAGGGTCTGGGGTTGGCTTATCCAGCCTGATAGGATGCAGCTTTCACCCAGCAACCAGCTCTAGCCAATCAGACTCTAATACTCCAACTGCAGGTTTTTGCACTTAAAAACCCTGATCTAAGAACAACCAAGTAAGTCCCAACCTCCCTCAGTTGGCTCCACTTTCCCCCTTATTCCCTGCTAATAAACCCTGCTCTCCTTAGCTCGCTGCATCTGTCTGGTTTCTTGAGCCACTCCAACCTAACACACCCCTATAAGTGTAATAAAATATTTTGCAAAAAAAAAAAAAGATCTCCATGTGACACCCCCAGGTTTGAGGGTCACTGCTCTAGTTCTCATCTGTGTTTGGACTGAATGAGGAAGCGATTTTTTTTTTCTTGAAAGAAGTCATTCCATGTGTCAGTCTTGGGACTGGCATTTGTATTCTCTTTTGTAGGAACTTGAGTTTATTTTGATTGTGATGAGACTCTTCCTGACAAAGTCTGATGAAGTCTCTTAGCAGCTCAGCACTGATCTTCAAAGTCCCATTTGCAGTTCTCTCTTTTGAAAAGAAATCTTGAACCTTCTTGCTGAGAGACCCAGCTTAAAAAAGTGTGTCCAGGCAAGAGAAGAAAAGCTGCTATTTCAAAGATGGATGAAGTGCTTTCATTCCCTTTTAAATCAGAAAGTCCACAGCATATCCAGTTTGTCCTACAGATTATTATTTTTCCTGATCTGGAAGAAGAATGTGTCGAGTTATATAGACTAATGGAAAAGCATCACAGCACGTGCAGTGCTTTCTCATCCTCTTGCCCTGCTTCCTCCCACAGGGCCCCATTCCACCCAGACTGCATCGGAAGAGTGAGAAAAAATGTACTAGTTCAAGAAGTAGCCTTGGTACGCCTTCCAGGTGTCTGGTGTATTAGGGTGCAACCCTCAGTTCCACAACCAAGAAAGAGTTGGCTAAAGAGTCAACACTATCTTTTGAGATAGTGTTTCTTCCAATATCAAAACCCCACCTATTTTAGACGTTGATTTAGGACTTGGTGATTTCTCTTTGTTTAGTAGTAGTGATGCAAATATTGTTAAGAACAGTAAAAGGTAAAGAAGTTGGACCTCTACACAGACCGTTACTCTCTGAATGCAGATCCATCAGAACTACCCACCACCACGGCTGACCACCTACCTGTGTGTGTGCCTCTCTGAAATGTCACCTGAGACCTTGGTTACCATTACTGAGGGAACATTTCCATACCATAAAATTCACCCATTTTCAGTATACAGTTTGGTGAGTTTTAGTAACTTTTTGCAGTTGTAGAATACTTCTACCACCTCAAAAAGCTCCCACATGCCCAACTTTTAGTTAATCTCTACATATCCATAACCAGCCCTAGGCAATAACTGCTCTGTTTTGTGTCTCTGTAGATTTGCCTTTTCTGGAAATTTCGAGTAAGTGAAATTAGGAAGTGAAATTAGGAAACATGCATGGTCTTGTGTGTGCACTTTCACTTAGTGTAGTGTTTCTTGAAATCCATCCTTGCTGTTGTGTATATCCGTGCCATGTTGCATGGACATACCACATTTTGCCAGTCCATTCAACAACATAAGGGACATTTAGATAGTTTAAAGTTTTAAACTTTTATGAATAATGTGTAAGTCTCTAGGTGGACATACATCTTCTTTCTCTTGGGTAGATTCCTAGGAGCAGAATAACTGGTTTATATTATAATTCGATGGTTAAGATTTTAAGAGGCTGTAAAATTAATATTTTCCTTCAAATTTGGGAAGACATCAGCCATTATTTATTCAAATAAGTTTTCCACTCATTACTCTCTCTCTTCTTTCTGGGATTCTCATATGCTTATACTGGTTGCTTGAAGGTGCCTCACAAGTCCCTGAGGATTTGTTCATTTTTCTTTATTCTTTTTTCTTTCCTTTTTTCAGGCTGGATAAACTCTATTAGTCTATCTTCATGTGTTCTTCTTATTTCCTCTTCTGCCATTTCATGTCTGATGTAGAATACCTTTAGTGAATTTTTCATTTTAGTTATTGCATTTTCCAACTCCAGAATTTCCATTTTGTTCTTTTTAAAAGTGCTTTCTACCTTTTTATTTAGATCATTTATTAGATGAGTCGATGTCCTAATACTTTAATCTCTAAAACATGCTTTCCGCTGGTCCGTTGACTTCGTGCACAACAGGGACTTTAAACCCTCCATCTCCTAGATCCAACATCCAGAATCCCTCAGAAGCCGTTTATGCTGGCTAATTCTTCCTCCTGCGGATGGCGCATACTTTCCTATTTATTTGTGTGTTCCATAAACGTTTCATTGATAACTGTACACTTTAGAAAATATTTTGTAGCAAAGCTGGAATGTGATGCTCCTCATGTGGCTTTCGTTGTTTCTCTTGTTGGTGTTTGCTTTTTATTTGTTTTTGTTTAGTTACGCACCAGGACTAACACTATGTCTGTCTGACCTGTAGTGAGTGTGTGAGCACTAAAGTGCCTGCTCATTTTTTAAGTCTGGCCTCCTGTGTCACCTCTGGGTCAGCACAGCTTAGGGGTCAGCCAATGACCGGTTATGGATGCCTTGAGCCAGTTAGGCTCTTAACCTTTGCCAACAGATCTGCATGTGGGTTGGGAAATGCACTGAAAATCCAAATAGTTTATAAGTCTGCTGGTCTTTTTCATAGCACCTCTGCACATGTGCAAGACATCATGTTTAGCCAGGGACAGGCAAAATGCTAGGGACCTGGTGGTGTCTCCCAAGCACATGCAGCCTTAATCATGTGCCCAACTGCAAAGACCCCAGGGATATTGTGGGAGCTTATCATTGTCCGCCACGGCTCTTTCATTCCCAGATTTCCCTGTTAAATTTCTGGCTAGCCTGTCTCTCCATTGCTTTCCTCATGCAGGACTACAACATCAGACCAGTTACTATATTGATCTTCCTTATTCATTTGCTACCGTATCCAACAATTTCCAGGAAAATTTATTTTTCTTCCATGCCACACTCCAATTTAAGCAAATCATCTCTGATAGCAAAGCTTCTGATTTTCACTCCTTACCCTGCCCTAGCAGCACTACTAGGCCAATGGAGCTGAAGAAGGAGGGGGATGAGAGCACCCTCAGGCTAAATTGTCACAGTCTCCCATTGTTCTTATGCAAAGGTCAATTATTTATCTTTAATATTGTCAAATTGTTGTGTGCATTCGTTTAATTTCAAGAGCCCTAAAATGGTTCTTTTGAATGTTCTGTCCACTTTCATCACAGCTTTTTGAAGGTAGGAATTGCCACGCTCCTTACTCTGCCATTCTTCAGACTGATCTTCTTTGTTAATTTACCTTCAATCTTTTTTTTAAATTCTTCTCTATTTCTTGGCTTGGATAACTTCTATTTCTTTACCCCTGAAGTTCACTGACTCTCCTGACTTCTGAAATATGTTGGTGGTTCCATCCAGTAATTTTTTAAATTTTAGTATTGTCCTTTTCAAACCTAAAAACACCATTTGGTTCTTCTCTATATTTTCAATTGAGACCCATCATTTGTTATGCCATTGCCATTATATTATCTTTTAATTCTTTCAACGTGAATTTCTGAACATGTTTATAAGCATTGACTTGAAGTTGCTGACTGCTAATCCGATGTCCAGTCCTTACAGAGTCAGTTTTTAACACTCGCACCCTTCATCCCTCGTGTATGACTCACTCATTCATTTCTTCCCATGTTTTATATTTTGGGGGTTGAAAACTGAACATTTTAGATAATATATTTTAGAAACCATGGATTCTTTTTGAGGTAACACATTGTAGGAGCTGTGGATTCTTTTTATTATTCCATAAATAATAATAATGTTGGCTATTATCATTATTTACTCGCCTAGAATTCAACTGCAAAGGAAATATCTCCCAAGTAGTATGCTCCTTGTATTCTTATTTTTATTATGATTTCTTGGGGATTGCCCTTTTGTCTGTCTAGTTTAGTGGTCAGCTAATGATTTGGGAAAGATCTGTGCTCAAGCACCTTAAGCTGACAATACTCCCACCATCTACCAATCAACTTGTCTGTATTGGATTCAAAGTCACAGCCAATTCTCCAATATCCTGCGGTATTCTCTGTTCACAGGGCTCTCCCAGGTCTTCCCTGAACATGTAGATCCCAGACAGCCAGAGATGTGCAAAGGGCCAGCTCAGCCATGCTATGTCTCCCTCATTTTCAGGGACTTCTTTTGAGTGTATGCACTTTAAGCAAATTCAATTCTATGGAGGTTTTCTGCTTTTTCAATCCAGTATGTCCCACAAACAGATAGTAACATTGGAAGTTGGCAGTTCCAATGAACTTACAGAGATTCTGTGTTTCAGTTATGAAGTTGTTTTAAAACAGAGTTGCTAGTGTGTCTTGACTAGGGCCTCTATTTCACTATATTCACTATAAGAGCAAAGGAAGCACTTCTCAAGTTCATCCTCAATTCTTGATGAATGTAAGTTTACATGGTGCTTGTAGCATTAACTGGTGTCTTCAAAACGTCTGCCTTTTATACCTCTGTACATGAATAATAAAAGCACGCTGAAAGGTGGAGGCAGAAGAAAGCGGAGCTTAGGGAACTAAGCTGCTGGAAATCTCAGTGTGAGGGTGCAGTCTTTATGTAAAGAAATATTCACTTTTATTTTGGAAATATGGTATATACATGTTGCTTCACATTTTAAGTAAGGGGTTTTATGCAGGAGCTATAAATCTAAGTTTCCAGATTTCACAAATATAACAACTTTCCAATAATATACAAATAAAGCAAATAAATCTTTGCAAAACAAAAATTGAAATCCCCTCAAAGTATTGAGAAAAATAAGAAGTTGTCTTTATTTTTACAGAGTTTGGAGATATTTCGATGTTACATTTCTTGCACAGTGTTCCATAACAGCTGGGTCTATCTGTTCATTAATTTAAAAGCAGACATACTAAAAGCCCTCTGAGATGCAAGAATAACCATTGTCAACATTCTGTGATTAGGATCCACAAGTCCCAGATACTATCTAGTCCATCTATTTAAGAAAATACAAACCGCCTTCAACTGCCCACAGACCAGGGTCCCTTGTGCAGAGATCACCTTCCCTTCAAAACAGTTATTAGTGCTCTCAATTCTGGACTGGTAAGAAAACAAATTATTCATTCCTCAGGCCTGCTGTATCTTTATAAACTGAAGAACTGCACGGCAAGGCAGGCATCTGTTGCCATAGCTCATTAACTGCTCTCTCTCTGTAGATGCGCACGGGATGGAAAGAAGGGACGAGGGAAACCTGGAAGAGAAATATCAATCAGCTGTGCTTTCACTCCCCCGCATTTCATTCTCCTGTTAAATTTTACCTCGGAATCAAAACCGGAACAAAAACGACTGTCTCACTGTCTCACTGACATCTCCAGTTTGGATGCAAATGGAAGATCATCCTTTGCTCGGCTGGAGGCCTTTGAAGCAACATTTTTGAATCCAGTTCTCGATTCTCCTGCCTGCACGAACCTCTTATTAGGAGAGGAAAATAAGAGGTGGCGTTTCTTCCAATAATAACTACCCAGTGTGTGCCCCTAGTCTCCCAGGCCAGCCATCTAAACTCCTGATGGATGTTCAAAGGTTTGTGTTGTTGTTTTTTTTTTCTGTAGAGATAGCTACATTCCCAGTAACCTTCTAATTGAAAACTGCAGGGATGCTCCAAGATGCTGCTCTCTGCAATGTCTGTTCTGCCTCCACTGAGTTTTTATCAATCTCGAGGGCAGAAGTTCTCACTAGGAGTTGAGTTTCACTAACCCTCATTTTAGAAAAAGAAGAAAAGAAGCCAAGAGCCAAGAAAATATACAGAAAACTCTACTGAAAATTATATATCGGCTTAGTCCATGTCTGTTTCTTCATTGAAGCCTAATTTCCCTTTGAACCAGAGAAAGCTAAGGACGACTCTTTCTTCTACCATTCCTTCATGCAAATCTGTGCTGGGCTTTTAAGTGTAGGTAGGTGACAAAGGGAGACAGGGCCAGCAGGTAACAAATGTAAAGAGGGAAGAGAATAGTGTGGGAGGGAAAACCTAAGAGACACCTGTGATAGTTGCCTAGAGCCATCTGAAAGTCTAGGTTTCCTTCCAACAAAGGTTTTCTTAAAGGAATCAGGTTCAGACAGGCATAAATTTAAATCATAGCTTAGTCAATTACTACATGTACTTCTTGTTTAATTTCTTTAACTTTTTTGAACCTCAGTTTATAACTCTGTAAAATGAGGCCACGGCTAGCACCGTTCCTCTTTGTTCCCCCAGAACCTGGCATGGAAGCTGAAAATATTTGTCCATAATATTTTTGAAGAGAAGAATGAGGAAGGGAAGAACATTCTGCTTCTGCTTAACAAACTTGGATGTCGATATCTCTTTTTTTGAAAAATTTTAATTTATTATAATTGTTGTTCAAGTACAGTTTTCTGCCTTTTACCCCCATCCCAGCCTACCCCCGTATCCCTCCCCACCTCCCTCCTGTTTCCACCCTCTCTTGTTATTGTCCATGTGTCCATTATATTGTCCCGGCTAACTCTTCCCCTTTTCCCCTTTAAGTCTCTTCCTGATGTTTCCAAGCACAGATTTCCTGCGAACTCTATGCTGAAAATCCGTAAGTAAATCATATGGAGCATGTTTGGAGATTCTCATTTTAAAAGGAAATTGGGAGAATTGGGAGGGAGCAAGATGATGGAATAGGAAGCCCTAGACACCCCTGCCCCCACAGAGACATGAATTTAACAACACAAAACAACAAAATGCCTTATGAGAAACCCAGAAACCAGTTAAAATGTTCCTGCACCCTGGTGAGTGAGAAGCCAAGCATGTCAAAACCCAGCAAGTAATTCATGACACTGTCCATTCCGTCTCCATCAGGGCCCTTGTGAGGGTGAGTATATAGTGACATACAGCAGCCTGTGGTATTGGAAGGCAGGTAAGTAAATCCCTTTTAAATATGTACAGAATTTTTAAAGCATAAAGAGTAATTATGAATCAATGTTAGCAGATATTCAATATAAAAAGAAGCAATACATTATCAATTACATAATACATAAAAATTAATTCAAAATGAATTAAAGACAAATGTAAGACCTGAAGCTATTAAAATTCTGTTAAAAATAGGGGAAAAGCTCATGGCATTGGATTTGGCAATGATTTCTTGGGTATTAAACCAAGAACACAAGCAAAAATAGACAGGGATTAAGAAGTACAGATTGGTAGTTACAAAATAGTCATGGGGATGTAAAGTCCAGCACAGGGAATACAGTCAATGATAATTGTGATAACTGTGAATGGTGCCAGGTGGGTACTGGAAGAATTGGGGAGAACACTTTGTAAAGGATATGATTGTCTAACTCCTATGCTGTACACCTGAAACTAATACAAAATAATACTGAATGTAAACTTTAATTGAAAAATAAAATTCAGAGCACTCTTGCTCATTAGTATGTAGGGAAAAAATTATAAAACAGAACTCTACCAAACTTAGAAACTTCACATCAAAAGAAACAATGAATAGAATAACAAAAGGGTAACAAATGCAATGGAAAGAAATAATTGCAAATCATATATCTGAAAAGGGCTTAATGTTCATAACATGTAAAATAATCCTACAGTTCAAGAACAAAAAAATTAATAACCCAATTAGAAAATGGGCAAAGAACTGGAATACATGTTTCTCCAAGGATATAGGAATTACCAATAAGCACATGAAAAGATGCTGAACATCTAATAATTAGGGAAACGTAAAAAAATCACAATGAGCTGTCACCTCCCGCCCACTGGCAGTGCCAACACCAAAAGAGGAGAAATGAAGTGTTGGAGAGGATGTGGCAAAGCTGGAAACCTTGAACACTGTTGATCTGTCCACAATGTGGAGGTGCCTCAGAAAATTAAAAATAGAGTTACCACATGCTCCAGTAATTCCACTTCTACATCAGGAGAAATCAAAGCAAAATCTTGAACAGATCTTTGCACATCCATGTTCACGGCGGCATAAGAGGGTGAAGCAACCCAATTGTCCACTGATGGTGAATGGATAAAAACATGTGGGGTAGACACAATGTTAAATATTATGCAACCTTAAAACACAAGAAAATTGCATCAGGCTGCAACATGGATGAACCTCAAGGACATTTATGCTAAGTGAAGTAAGTCAGGTGCAAAAGGACAAATACTGTATGATTCCTTTTATGAAATACCTAAAATAGTAAAAACCATAAAAATCAAAAATAGAAAGGTGGCTACCAAGAGCTAAGTGGAGGGACAGGGGAAGTAGTATTTAATGAATGTAGAGCTTCAGTGTTGCAAAATAAAAACATAGTAGAGATCTACTGTGCAATAATGTAAATACACTTAACACCACTGAACTGTGCACTTAAAAATAGTTAAAATGGGAAATTTATTGTTATGTGTTTTTATAATAAATATTTTTAAACTGAAAAAACCTAGATTTTCATTTGAAGTGGTTTATTGGGTCATTTTTCCTTGGGTAATATTTTTGGAAAATAAACTTTTGGTTCAATAGAAAAAAATATGTATTTAGATTCAATTTGCAGTTCAGCAAAACAAACCAATCCAATTAAGATCCTATTCCTAACTGGGGCCAATCTGACTTGGATGGTGGATAGTTGGTCTAATTTAAACAAGTCCATGGCTATTCTGTGGGTTTATTCTGCATTTGAGCACAATAGGGCTTAAAACATGCTTGATCACAGTCCTAACTTCCTAAAAATGTCAGGGACATTTTATACTTTTGCTCTGAAGTGTTAAATATCAGACCTACCATTCCCCAGACTGTGATAACAGACACAATAATGCCAACTCCAAAGTTAACACTTAAGAATATCTCTCCAAAGGTCATGCTGAGCTAGAGAAGATCCAACGACCCTCTTCTCTGAGGACTACTGATTTCTACAAAAGATGTCCCTAGTCCAGCTTTGCAACTTCCACTTCTCCGTGAGAGCAAACAATTCAGAGATGATTTCATTCCTAAGACTCATTTAACACAAACACAAGCCTCATTAAAAAAAAAATCCCTCCCTGCTCCTTCTTACTAAGAGATATTTCATGGTTCACCTAGCATGGCTTCCCTCACCGCAGTAAGTCAATAAACCAACTTTGTTGAACAAAAGGTTTGCCCCTGGTGGTCTTTAGCTATTGGAATTTTTCATCTCCCTTGCAGGAAAAGAATGTTTCCAACATATCCAAAACCAGCAGGCTTAGGCAGAAGGGTATGTTCTTCTCCCACAGTGAGGATAAAATCTGAGATTTTTAAAGAGCTATTCCCATCTCCTGGCCTGGTTCACCATCTACCCGCCCACCAGCATCAGCACAATTGCTAGCGGTTTGGGAAGGATGCTCTGTCTGTGACCAGGGCTGTAAGCACCTTTCTTGAACTCCAGCCAGTGTTTTCCAACCTTCCCCTGAAAACAGTTATGTGTCCTTGAGGTCCTTTAAATCCAATATTTCCTTCACAAAGTGTGGCATTTGCTACTCATCCCCCAGCTCAGGTCAAAGTAGATTTAATCATTCAAGGTCGTGCTGAAATGTCATCTCTTCAGAAATGCCTTCTTTGATCACTCTGAATAGCCTCTTCACAGACAGTTTCTAACCAAGCGTCTTACTTTTCTCTTCTTGGCACTTAGACAAGGAACACTGAGCACTTAGCACTTTATATATTTGATTTACTATTTTATCAAGTTCTCATCTTAATTTTCATAGTTTAGGGTCTCATGGGTGTTTTAACTTTACAATCATGTCATAAACATGTCTCTTTTCTACACTATTTATTGTAAATACATCATTTCTTGTTTATACTGTGTTGCCTGTTGCTCCAAAGGAAGATCAAAATAGAGTCGTGATAGACAACGTTTCCAGTTTCTTTTCTTTTGGTGCAGAGGAGGTTTAAATATAAAATCAAAGCATTTTATTTCTGTAAGAAAATTTAGGGGCTATAAAACCAGTTTCTTCTTATCTTGTGGAAATAACACTGAAGACTGACATGGGGAGGCAATTTGAAAATACACCAATTTATGGGTAACTGCATGCCACATAATGCTTGATTAGAACAGGGAAGAGGGTGACAGAGTATGTTTTGATTTTTATACAGGTTTAGCCTTCTTGAATTAGTAGTTTTGCCTTCTTGAATGAATATTTTTTAAAATATATAATGTACACAGAGTTTAAACAAGTATAACTTGAAGAAGCACGAATAGTTCACTCACGTTAGTAAGTGGACAGTCCTAGTGAAACTCACTGCAACACGCCTCAATGACATCCTTCTCTTGTCTTGTGGAAGAAGGGACAAGAAACTACTCTGAATTTTCTCTTCATCATTTCTCTGTTTTTATCTGTAGTTTTATTACTTATGTCTTCTAGAATTTACATGAATGATTTCATACTGTATGCATGCATTTTCCCACTGGTTGTGAGAGCCATCATTTTCATGTTAATTTGTATTACTACATTAATTTTCACTGCTGTGTAATAGTCAAGTGTCTAACAGCACCATACTTTAGCCATTCCTCTACCTTGATAAGTTAAATTTCGCTACGTGGGCTGCGAGCTGAGATGACCCGAGTCAACATAGTGTAACTATTTGCTCCAGGACAGCCTCCTGTAGAAAAAGAAGACTGAGGCCTCAGAAGTCAAGACAAGTCACTATTATCTTCAGAAAATCTTTGCAATTTACTTTATCCAGGCAAATAGTTGGCACATTTGGGAAACAAGTCTTATGTAAGGACAAGAGTTTGTTCATCCTGACGCATGGTGAGCTTATCAGAACAACAGCATTAAAAAAAAGACAAAACTCCATTAACTCAAAAGAAGAGAAAAAGATTGAAAAACAGATGGGACAAATAGAAACAATAGCAAGATGGCAGATGTAAATCCAATGGTATCAATAATAGTATTAAATGTAAATTCTCTAAACACTGCAAGTAAAAGACAGAGCTTGTCAAACAGTATAAAAAGGCCTGGAGGATAAAAAGCAAGAAATATTTGTCATCCACGAAATAGCAACTTTGAATATATAGACAAGTTAACAATAAAAGAATGGAAAAATATAGCGTGAAAATACCAATCAAAAGAGAGCTGAGTAAATTAAGATGAGACAAAATTCTCCAGTTCCCTTCCAGTGTTGGGGCTTAGTTGCAGAAGCTACAAAGGAATGAGGAGTTGTTTGTGAGGACCGCAGGGAGGGCAAGAAGCATCTCATACACTTAGTATAATGAGGAGGATGCAGGGGCCTCAGGTTGGGATGCCTTGACTGAGCTGGGATGCTGTCATGGACTATAACTACCGTGTTTCTCCTGCAGCACTGCCATGACCCGATCATCACCCCAGATGGCTTCCTGTGTGAGCGCGAGGCCACCCTGGAGTACATTTTGCACCAGAAGAAGTAGATTGCCGACAGATGAAGACCTGTGAGATGCAACAGGTTACTGGGCATGAGGAGCATCAAGAGCTGTAGTGGCCTCCACATAGGACCAGGGGCAGGGCTTCCATGATGAGGCAGCCATCCAGAGCCACCCCTCAAACCCCTTCATGTCCAAGGCTGCCTCGGAAAACGGCCCAGATGATGCTCAACCTGCAAGCAAAGACTAGGACAAAGTGAGGCCTATAGCTTCTGCATCCCGCCACGGAACCCTGTGGCCAAGACCACCAAGCTGGAGAAGCCCTGATGCACCGTGGCCTGCCCCACATCAGCGAAGGTGCTGTGCTCCTG
This sequence comes from Anoura caudifer, assembly GCA_004027475.1. Taxonomy (NCBI): domain Eukaryota; kingdom Metazoa; phylum Chordata; class Mammalia; order Chiroptera; family Phyllostomidae; genus Anoura; species Anoura caudifer. The sequence goes on along the minus strand of PVKU01013479.1, from coordinate 11,282 downwards.
GGACCTGATGTGCTTCGGCTTCATGCAGCTAGCACAATATGCTGACCACGTGGGGTTCCAGCCCCACGCAGTGAGCACTGCACATGTGCTCTGGCCAACCACAGCCTGAGCAGCGCAGCACCCGGGCCCTGGTCGCCTATCGGTCCATGGAGAAGCTGATTCAGAAGGATTTGGGAGAGCGGGGGAGCGGAGACCAGCTAATGGAAAGCCAGTGATCATGCTGCAGTCCCTAGAGTGGTCAGGAGACCAAATAAACGGGCTTGGACGCAGGTTAGAAAAAATGGTGGAACCGAACTGTCTGAGTACAAGTCCTGGCTCACTGATAACTAGTCGACTAAGACCTTAACCTCTTTCTGCGTCACTTTCTCCTTCTTTAAAACAGGGGTGGGGCGGGGGAAGGGGTGGATATTAATAGTCTCTTTTGCAAAGGGCTGTTGTGAAGATTGAGTAAATATGTGAAGTGATTAGTAGTGATTCCAGTTTTTAATAGTAAGTGGACTTAACATTTTACCCTTTAAAATATTGTTTGCCACTTTTAGTAGATGGTATTTGTTTCAGTCGCTTCCTTCTAATCTTACTCTCAAGTTATTTACAAGAGCTCTATAGTTTATTGAACAGTTTTTCAACATCTATTGATATCCTTTAGTTTGTTGTTTTAATGAACTAAGTTGATAAAGTTTCTATTTCTGAAGTCCTTGTTCTACTGAAATTAATCCCATTTGTTTACATCGTAATTTTATAAATGGATATCTGGATTTAGACTTCTAATAGTTTATTTGAAATATTTGCTTCTATATTTGTAATTGGATTCAACTTTTTTCTCATGTGCTATATTTATGATACAGTGAATTAAGGCTCTTTCATCTTTTTCTGGGGACTGGAATTATTTAAACAACATAGGAATTACATGATGTGTGAGTTTAGATGAACCTCAGCAGTAAAACCATTGGAACCTGACACCGAATTTGGTTCTGGTTATTGGTCTGTTCAAACTTTCTAGATCATTTCGGGTGAAGTGGGATATTTTATGTTTTGATAACAAGTTACCTGTTTCTTTCAGATATTCCAAATTTATTATCATGAGTTTTACAAGATGCCTTAATATAAATATTTAAACTTTTCTGCACTTGAAGATTATCTGTCATTAGCACTGTTTATTCATTTTCTCTTTTTTACTCTCTCAAATAAGTTTGCCAGGGATTTCCCTTTTTATTTTACTATGCTTTTAAAAAACAAAATATATTTTGTTTCAGATAACATAGGAAATTCTATTTTTTTGTAATATAGTATATTACAAAAAAATTAAGGAACAGTATCTTAAATAAGACAAAAGTTCATTTCTCTCCCACGTAAAAGAGGTCTCGAGGTATGTCCGCACGCTGGCACCATCAGCGACCCGGACTTAGAGTTCATGCTCCGGTTCCCAGTGACTGGCTTCCGTCTGTGTCATCCTTCAATTCATGGGAACCGTTGGGGATCTAATGACCAGAGTCAGGTTTCTGGTCAGCAGCAGGTAGAGGGGAAAGATAAAAGGATCATTTCACAGTAATTCAGCCCCCCGTGTTAGCCTTCCCAGAAGTTCCTGACCATACTTTTGTTTTCGTATCATCTGCCAAAACTGGGTCTTAGAGTCACAGCCTGAAGCAAGGGGTGCTAGGAATGCAACTTAAGTAGATTAGCATGTGAAGAAAAAAGTTCTATTAGTTAATTCCAGGACAGAAATGGATACTGGGTGGGACCAGAAGTGTCTGCTACAGTTTTGTGTATCCTCTCAAACATTTCTGCTTATCCTTCTACTTCAAATTTTCATAGCTTTCATCTGAATTATGTTTTCTTCCCAATTTCTGTTGTTTTATTTGGATATTCATCTTTTCAGTTCTGAAGTCAAATAGTTTATGTATTTTTTGTCTTCTTAAAAAAGTAACAGGCCCTGGCTGGTGTAGCTCAGTGGATTGCGGTTCGATTCCCAGTCAGGGCACATATCTGGGTTGCAGGCCAGTTCCCAGCAGGGGACACACAAGAGGCAACCACACATTGATATTTGTCTCCCTCTCTCCTTCCCTTCCCCTCTAAAGATAAATACATAAAATCTTTTAAAAAATAACAATAAAATACTTGGAAATGTAAATTTGAAATCCTGTATTCCGTTGCCTTGTTTGCTAGGTCTTAACTCCTTACCAGTGGGGTAAATGTTCATAGAGCTGTACAAAAACAGCTGGAACAAAGAGCTTTAGATTTTAGGGTTTATGATCTTTGAGCATATATTCCCTGAGTGGATGGTTGTTTGACATATCAAATCCCTCTCCTTGAGCACATAGTTCCTTGTATCATAATTCATTTAGCAAATTGCCTTTTGCCAGACATTTAGTGTCTCCGGTTCTTCAAGATTGTAAGTGTTGCTGTATCTGCCATCCATAAGATAAATTTTTGTCCACCTCTTTAACTATTTCTGTAGGATTAATTTTTAGAAGTGCAACTGCTGTGTCAAGGGGAATCAAAATGTAAAATTTGATACCCAGCACAAAACAAGTTATTAGTTTGGTTGTTTTTTGCCCTCCAAAAAGTTTTCCAGAAAATGTAACATTGCTTTTTCTCGTACATTTTTGGTAAGAGCATAACTTGCTAAAGCTGATTTAGATAGCAGTCCGGTAGAGTCAGCCAGAATTTAAATAGGCACAGGCACTGATGCAGCAAGTTCTCTTCCAGGAGTCTGTCTTACCGAACTGCTTTTATGGGAACATAAATATACATTGTATGGGGTAGCCTGGAAATGCAACCTAAAGACATTAAAATTAAGTGAAAAAAATCACTTTGAAGACACATAAATACATCAAGATTCCATTTGTAAAATAAAACTATTTATGCATGAGTAAATGTATATTAATATGTACTATGCAAAGTAAGGAAGTGAGAAGATACATATTCAACTATGGCCAGTAGTTAGCCCTGAGGAGTGAAGGAGACCTGGCCCAGGAGAAGGGGAATGTGATGAACAGAAAGGTCCATGTTTAAGTAAATATACTTTTTATATTATATGTATCTTTTTCACTAAGGATATATTTTCATTTTACCATTAGAGGAAATAAGATACTAACTAATTAAAATTAAATTAGAATATTGGTACATATTTTTAAGTTATCTGTGTCATCATTTAAGTATTTAGCTACTTATATTGCTTAGTTATTTATATGATTGCTTTATTTGCATTTCAGTTTCTCAAAAGCATCATCAAGGAGCTAAGCTTTTTCTCTCTTGCTACTCTGCTAGGACAGAGATTGTGGCCGCTGTCCCAGGGTCATACAGACCCAGCAAGATCCAGTGAAAGAAGAAGGGCTCCTTTCTTGAGGCCCCTCCAAAAAAACAAACCGCCCGTTCTTTCCTCCCTACACAAACACACACACAAGCTCTGTCCTCATAAGTTTTCCCATGTCTGCTCTTAAACCAGTTGCTGGCAAGGGGTATTGATACCATAATAGGCTCAATGGAGACCTTCATATAACAAGGAAGGCTGGTACCTGAGAAAAACCCGGGAGGTTAACAAAAAGCAAAGGGGAGGTAATGGCTACTGCATAAGCAACCAACACCTTCTGATAATACGGTGGAAGAGCTGCCTCCTCCCCCATGATAACTACTTTCCCCCTTTTGATTTTTTAAATCAATTATTCTAAAGTTTGGACCTCATAGTTAATCTTACAAATGAAGTTCCCCAAGAAAGATTAGTTGTCATGCTTCAACTAGTTTGAATTTTGATTTTGAGCAATTTATATTTAAAGCACATGTGTCTATTATGGGTCTAGGAGGATTCCTTCTGCTCTCTGTATGTATCCACTGATTATTAAGTTTCATAGGGAACTGAATGGATTACCATACTTAATTTTAAAGAATATAAGTCTTGATAAGTCATAAAACAAATACACAGTTTTAAGAATGGACCCACAGGCCTTTACCACGTCCTCCCCTCCCCACCCCAAAAAATCATCCAAATCCAGTAATTGCTTAGCATCGGGCTGGGAGTAGAGTGAGTTTAGACCAAGGGAGCTGACCCATTAGTCAAGGTTGGCCAAATATTCCTCCCCCCACTATAGGGTGGGCTTCCCAGAATCAGGAAGGCTTGATACTAGCAGAATTTGCCTTGAATAAGAAGATCATTCTAATTTCTTACCAAGCCAAGACATATAAGCCAAACAGGTGTTATTTCAGCTAAAAAAGTTTAATGACTTGCTAAAGACCAAGTGTAGGCAAGTGAGACTATTGAACCCCTGGGAGATTCAGACATAAAGGGGATTTCTACCAGCTGCAGGTGGTTCCTCATGGATATCACTTGGTACCAGAAGAAAGATGGAGGAGGCCAGGGTACAGAGGGCACAAATCCTCACCCACACCCTCCTCCCCAGTGGAACAGAAGGTAATCACAGCAACAACAAACTGCTCACCTAGCTCAACTGCTGTTAAGATTTTCTCACTGTCTTTGGCGTTTGGCCTTTTGAATGCAAGGTACCGGGGTGTGGTGTTCTCTGTGGCTCTTCAGTTGTGTCAGTTGAGGTTCTTGGCCAATGGAGTAATGTCCGTCATCAGATTTGGAAAAGTATTGGCTCTTATTTCTTCAGATATAATCTCTGTACATATTTTATCCTCCCCTTCTGGCCTTCCAATGGCACATACATTGGACTTTTTGACAATGTCCCACATTTCTTCCTTGCGCATTTCTGGGTTTTCTTTTGTTTTTCTCTTCTCTTCGTGCTTCAGATACATTGACCTTTGCTTTGATATTTCTTTAAATGTACTTATGCTGCATCATTGTGTTCATTCTGCTGTTATACTCATTCAGTGTGTTCCTTATTTCAAATACTGTATTTTGTTATTACTAGAAAATTCATTTGATTCTTTTTTATAGACAATACATCCTCAACTGAAATATTCAGTTTTACCTTAATTTATGCTAGCTTGCATTTCATACATTACCCAGTTAGTTTTTGTAAGCTCTTGCCTAGCAACTCTAGGTCTTTCTCTATTGACTATTTTATCTATTACAAATACTTCACTTCTTGTCATGTATGGTGAGTTAACTTTTTTATTGCATGCTGGACATTGTGAATGAGACTCTATATTGTGTTATTTTCCTCTGAAGAGCATTGACTTTTGTCCTAGATGTCAGTTAAAATACCAACAGATTATTTTTTTTTCTTGGTGAGACCCACTTTTAGGTTTTGTTAAGTTGGGTTTACTGCAGTTTTGTCCTAACACGTATGTCTTTATCCATGTTGACTTCATGGGATCTCAACTGAATATCCTGGTTATTCATGTATTTTAAAAATAGAACACTCTTTATTTCTGGCCTCTATAAACAGTTAAATTTGCTGCTCACTGTTTAAGTGAGTTTGAAGCATATGTGATTGGTGGGGGAGGGGCCACAACCAGTGCTAGGTTACACCAGTTGTGCTTGTTCTATAGTTCTGTGCAGAACAGTGCCCAAATAGTTTCTTTTCCACTACATAACCAAAACAACAACGATAGATTCTTAGAGAACCTCAAGATTAAGGAAAAAAGTTTATTGCCCCCCCCCCGCCAAAAAAACCTACATTCACTTGTTTTAATTTCCCATTGTGTCTGCATTCAGTGGACTAAATTGAACATTAACAAGAATGAATGTCAAATTCAGCAGTTGAATTAAAAATAATAGATGCACAAGAATCAAATAAATAGTATTTTAATGAGCATCTCATATGAGAATAAAACTATTGAGGCTTTACAATTAAAATTAAACATATATTGGTCAGGAGGGTTTAGGTACCTAAAGACAGAGGTGACTGAGGAGTCTCAGATCCAAGCATCCCCTGTCTCCATGGCTGAAAATGTGCCGCTGACCTTCCCCACAGGACAGGTCCCGGAACACCCCCACGATTTCCCCCAAGCTGGCCCCAGTGAAGGAACGTGGGAGTGTAGACCTGGGCCCTGAGCCGTGTGGCAGCATGAAAACTCGAAGGCTAGTCAGCTGGAAGCACGGGACTTAGAGCGCCAGCTTTTCCAGAAGTAGCTTAGGAAAAGTTAAATACTGATTTCCTCTTTCCTTCTTTATTTTGATATTTCTGAAAAGTGCATATCAAAAACTTGCTATCAATTTTGTTTCCCTGAGGAATCAGACTGCTGAAGAAAATACAATAAATGACGTTTTTAAAAATGTAGAACAAGGAAAAGGAAAGTCCTGGTGGTCTGTCTGGAACTAAAATTCATTCTACCCTACGGGTCTTACAAGTTTGGATGATTATTCTTGTTGATGTTTAAGTTAGCCACCAGTTCGTTAAGTCGGGAAATAACAGGAAGGAGAATGATGTTGATATTTAACTTATTAGCAACCATACATTTGAGTTGGGTGAGCACATGTGTCTTAATCATCTTGGACATGGCTCAATGAATGGGATGCGTGAGACGTGCTCCAAGCATACGCTGAATGACACAAGGTTGCAGTCTGTCAGCTGCTTTCACCAGATGTTTCTTTGTATGAGATAAGAATCTGATTTGGCCTTTGTCATTCAAAAGTTCTAAACTGTGGCAGACAACTCACTTGACCACTGATCACGTGTACAGTTGAGTACAGGAGCCAAACATTTAATTTCTTGTGTGGAATAAAGAAAATATTTGTATTTTTGGTGGTGTCATTCAATTAGTTAACATTAATTGACTGTCAACCGCATTCCAGATGGTGGACTGTGAATATGATGAGAAATACTGTGTAGTATACAGCATGCAAAGTGTTGCTTAATGAATGTGAATCAATAGCAACTTGCTTGCCTTTTCTGGTACATTATCTCACACCGTTTCCAAAATTTCCCTGTAAGGTATTTTTTAAGTCTGTAGATGATGAAATTGAATCTTGAAGCAATTGATGGACTTACCTGACCCATGTCTCAAAACTTGGGGTGATCATGCAGGGCTCTTCCTACCTGTCCTGTGCTCATGCTGCCTCTGGCTCCGCGGGGTGCAGTCCCATGGCCTGGGAAGTGAGACAGGAGCTGGAGTCGTAATCAGTAAGGGGTAAAGCGAGGGTTCGTGAAGCATGTTGGATTCCAGGAGCAGAGGGAACAACAGAAAGACAAGTAATCATGGCAGCAGAGTGCAGAGTACGTGGTATCTAGGGAGGATGTGGAGGCAGAAAGGTGGCTCATTGAAGAGACTTGGGTGTGGAGAAGGAGAGTGTGATATTGTGACTTACAGTAAGTAGGAAATAGTATTTGGGCTTCAACCTGTTCCTGGTTCACAGCTTGTAAAACCCTTGGAATTTCCTGTGCTAAAAGCAATAAAGGTGTCTTTTATTAAGTTAATGACATGACATTGCAGAGCCCTTAGGTAACCAAAAGAAGGGTGCTGATTGGCAGGGGAACCAACCATTTGGTCAGTGGGGGCAGGTGCTAGAGGTTGCCTCAATCATCAATGGCCAATGATTTATTCAGTCATGAATATATAACGATCCCTTCCTAAAAATCCACGAGGGCAGGGTGCAGAGAGCTACTGGGCTGGTGAACAAGTGGAGGAGCTGGGAGAGTGGCCACTGGAGAGGGCGTGAAGGCCCCACACTTCCCCCATGCCTTGCCCTGAGCATCTATCTCCCCCACCTGGCTGTTCCTGCATTATGTCCTTTTACAATAAATCAGTGATCTAGTAAATAAGATGTTTCTCTTCTGTGAGCCTCTCTAGCAAATGAATGGAACCAGAAGAGAGGGTCTTGGGAGCTGATTTATAGGCACTTGGTCAAAAGTACAGGTAATAACTTAGGCTTGTGACTGGCATGAAATTGGGTGATGGGGGGCAGTCTTGTAGGACTGAACTCTTAACCTGTGGAGTCTGTGTTATCTCCAAGTACATATTGTCAGAATTGAGTTGAATTATAGGACATCTAAATGGTGTTCTGAGAATCACCATTGACGTGGAGAAACTGCACACATGCTCGAACTGGCTGCAGACCTTACTTAGAAAGCTAAATCACTTACCGTTCCGGTGTGAAGGGACCTGATGCAAAAAGTGGGCATCCTGAGGCTGTGAGGCCGTGTGAAAGGAAGTTATCAAGCCAAAGTTGTGAGTGGAGAATGCAGCTCTTTAAGAAAGATACATGGTTACTTCAATTTTATGTCTGCTCACTGGTGGATCAGACCCCAAATCGGGCCCAAGTCAGCCTTCCTTTGCCTTAAAAATAATGGAATGTGGTGCCTTGTCAGGGTCTGTATTCTTCATGGTGCCTTTATTTATTCCCTGTTCACCCCTTGGTCTACCTGTCTAGCTCCTTAACCTCCCGTAGTCTCCCAGTAATACACACAGGCATGTTCCAGCAACATGGAGCCCTAAAACCTCAGTTCCAAAAGGAACAAAAGTTAGACCAGCATGAAATCATTTTTTATTGGCTTGGTGGATTTCTTTGGGCTCATCCTTGTCTGTTAGCAACTTCTTTCAACCTGACTTATAATTATGCAACTACAGTATCTGCTAGAATCAATCAGCCTTCCAAATCCAAACACGTTCATCTTTATCCAAATGTAATTTATCTGAAATGCCATGTTGGTGTGAGCACCATGTATTACTGCATAGGCTTTTATTTTCTTCTTAAATAATGAAACACCCTAATGGAAGCTATTCCCTATAAATAAATTTTAATGAGCACTTATTTGTCCAAATTGTTCTTTCTCTGAATGGCAGAAATTTAATATGAACTTGAATTATCAGAGGCTTTTTGTTATAATGGGCCTTGGGAATAAATCACGCAAAGATGACTTATTTTCCTTTATCTTTCTAGGCTGCAAATGGTATAGTCACAACTTTCTCTTAAATGCAAAGTGAGTGTCAATGTAAATGTCACATCAGAAATCATGTCGAGGTGCAAGATATTACTGGAGATTGAAGTGAACAAGTAAGAAACCCAATTGCTATAGAAGACCATGTATCCAAGACTTTGCTACTACAAATGAAAATTCATGTGTCTGCTACAATTTTAATTCCATGCATTGAACTGCTTTTCTGAGGAAAGAATGCAACTGGGAAATATTACTCTGAATCCTGGCAGGCCACGGAGCTTGGGCCTCATTGTGCTCACCAAGAATTAGAGCAGGGCCAGATGCAGAACTTGGAAAAGTGCCTTCCGGAGAAGAGCTCCAGCCTCGGCAAGAGTTACGAGTCACGGAGTCGGGAGCCAGGTTTGAGAGTGCTCCCTGAGACTCCGGAATGCACACCACTAATTGCTCCTCTAGACTTTCTCTCCATCTGAAATGCTGCCAAAGGGAGCCATTGCCCTTCCTGAGTTGTTTTTTATAATAGAAATGACACGGTGAGTGGTCATTTAGTTCAGTTTTAAGAATTTATATTGCATACCTACTAGAAGCTTCTGGTTATTAAAAAACAACAGAAGAGAGTTGCCATTTTTTGAGGAGCTCTGCTCTGGAATGAAAAGCTCAGATTCCTCTTCTTGAACCAAAATAGCAACAGCTCAGTGAGAACCTCTAGTGGGGCAGAAGGGCACCAGCGTTCCTTCTGGGCGTGGTGGGAGAGCAGGGGCACCAGGTACTGATAGTCGCTGCACCGCCCACCAGCTCAGCGGCCTTGACAAGGCGGTGACTACTCTGCTTCCTCATCAGCAAAACCAACACCCATCTTGTAAGGCAGTCATGAGACGCACACAAACCTACTAGACATGCAAGGGATGCTCACTTGACCTCCTCTCCCCCAGCAATCTCTAGACACCTCTGCCCTCTCTCCGATCATACGCCCTTCTTCTCCCACTCACCTAGCAGTTTTGTCTAGGACCAGCTCTGTCCACAGCAGTGATCAAATAATTACAATATGGGATCCCAGAAGATTTGGGAACTGGAATTAATTAATCCATGTAGAAAGAAGGTGAAAAATATTAAATGTGATGAAGATTATTTTATAATCAATAATGGTAATATGCTTTCTCATAATTTAGGTATCCTAATGATTATTCTTAGTAATTAAAAAGCATAAAAATAACAAAACATTTAAGGGTTATAAAGCACTTATATTTATTTTGTAATTTGATTCTCAGAACAATCTGGTATTATCAGCAGGACAAGAAGTTTTACTACAAATTTTAAAGATGAAGAAACTGAGGCTCTGAGGATTTATATGACTTAACCCAGTCACATAAAGAGTTGTTGGAAAAACACACTCCAATAAACCTTTGCTTCCAAAGCCCGTCTCCTTGCCCCATACCATATTGCCTGAATAAATGTATGTAAAACGGGCCCAGCCTTGACTTTATTCCATGTAAGTATGCCTACTCAGCAGCTCCACTTGAAGGTCAAATAGGTAACTCAAACTGGGTTCAGAACTTTATTCATGAACTCTCACCGCACACCTCACATGCTTCCAAGGCTCCCTGCCTTCATGCAGGCACTGCCAGTTTACCAGGTGCTCACACCAGAAGCCTTGAGGTCACCCCCACACCTCACCTTTACCCACCCAGGGGTCTGTCACCCATCTCTACTTCTTACATGACTTTTTTTTTCTATCCTCACCCAAGGACATTTTTTCATTGCTTTTAGAAAGAAAAAAAGGGGGTGGGGAGAGAGGGAGGGAGGTGGGGAGAGAGATGGACAGATAGATATCCAAGTGACAAACATTGACTGGTTGCCTCCTGTATGCACCCAACCAGGGGTTGAACCCGCACCCTCAGTATGTGCCCTGACAGGGCATTGAACCTGCACACTTTTCAGAGTACAGAATGATGCTCCAACCAACTGAACCACACAAGCCATGGCTCTTAAATGACTCCTGAATCTGACCCCACCATCCTAGACAAGCCACCATCATCTCTTCCCGCTCCTTGCTGAGGCCTCCTAGAATTCATTCTTGCCTAGTACCCTGATTCCCTAGACAACCACTAAAGTCATCTTTTAAAGCACAAGTGTAGGTCTGTCTCTTCCTTTCCTAAATCCTCCTTCCTCAGTCTTCTCAGAGCACAGTCACATCTGTCAAGATTTAGCCACTGCCTGCTGCTCAGAGCTCATCTGTTGCCACTCTCTGCCTTCCCCACGACACCTACACAGCACTGTTTCGGGCCCAGGCAGCCAGATCTCCGTCCACCTCTGGGCACTGCCATAGGGCACTCTCCGGGTGGTGTGTCCCTGCTGCTCTCTAACCTGCTGCCGCTCAAGAGTCCTTCTGAAGATTTTCTCTTCTTGGTGCCCCTTTCTCCAGTCCTCTGGCTCCAGGTGGCAGGTAGAATTATGGCCTGTTTGCAGATGTTTCATCCTAGTTCCTGAAACCCATGAATATGTGAC
>PVKU01013478.1:0-28638 GCA_004027475.1 Anoura caudifer | reverse complement strand
TGGGAAGAGGAGAGAGGGGGACAAGGTACATAGAACAAGTAGCATAGATGGTAGGTAGAAAATAGACAGGGGGAGGGCAAGAATAGTGTGGGAAATGTAGAAGCTAAAGAACTTATGACACATGGGCATGAACTAAAGGGGGGAATGTGGGTAGGAGGGGGTGTGCAGGGTGGAGGGGAATGAAGGGGGGAAAATGGAACAACTGTAATAGCATAACCAATAAAATATAATTTTAAAAAATCTTGGAGTGATTAAGAATTACATGTGGCTTGTGGTAGTTGGAAGGTGGATGGAATGCCTGAGAGGCATTAAAATAAGCCCACGTGATTTAGTATTAGCTGGGCCTAGAAGTTTCTTTTGGGAATTTGAAGAACTAGGATCCATTTATTCATTTCCAATTAGCTATTTAAGGACCTAGTATGTGTGGGGCAATGACGGACGGATGATACAGCAATGAATGAAGCAAATTGGTTCCTTCCTCTAATAGAGCTATTATGCAGGTATATTTTAATTCTGAATCGTAAATCCAAGAGCAAAATAAATTGAATGAAGCAAGGGAGCCGTGGTTCTTCACAAGCGCAGCAAGTCAGAATTTTAAGTTTTCTATTTTTGGACGCTGGGTCTTACTAGTTCTGCAAGGGCGGCGGGCAGGTGGCATGTGAAGAGATTTCCCGCCGAAAATACACACAGATTTAGTGTTCTGGTTCGGCAGCTTAGGATTTGAAATTCTAAATTACACCCACGGCGCCGAACTCACACAGCCTAAGAAGCAAACGAGCTTATTATGTAGGAGAAAAACCACTTGCTCCATCAGAGCGCGCGGCCGCCTGTCAGCCTGCAGAGGCCACGGACTACAATTCCCACAAGCCCTTGCAACCCTCTCCGCGTGGGCACCTCTTCGAAGTCTGGGAAAGAAGGGAGGCCGGGCGCATTTTTGTTGCGTCATCAGCGCGCGACACCAGACACAAACCGTCTTGAGTTCTTAAAAGCATGGCAGCTGCAGAGGCGGCGGTGGTGTCGTCGTCGTCTCTGGTAGCAGACACAGCCCAGGTCCCTGAAGCTGCAGAAACAGCTGCAGCAACGGCCGCCACCTCGCCAGCGACGGCCAGGACCGGATCCGAAGCCATGGTCTCCAAGGCCGCTTTGGCTACTAAGCTGCTGTCCCTGAGCGGCGTGTTCGCCGTGCACAAGCCCAAAGGGCCCACTTCAGCCGAGCTGCTGAATCGGCTGAAGGAGAAGCTGCTGGCAGGTACTGCAGCCCGGGTGGGGACCGGGCCGAGACGGTCGCCGCGAGAGCGGAAGCCGCAGAGAGCACCCTGGGCTCTTTTGCGCGTTCATGACTCAAGAGATAAAAGGAAGGGAAAGGGCAAAGGACCACTGCCTTAGATCTGGACAGAAATCTGGGGCATCTCGGGCTTGGACTCGCCCTGACGTGAACTCCTGTAGCCTAGTTGGCAGCTGGCGCTCTCAGGGGAACAAAGCAGAACAAAACTCACGCACACACAAGTAAACCTCAGCTCTTGAGCTTGCAGACCAACTTTTTTGTAATCTGACCCTAGAGGACCTCATTGTTTGTCTCCCGTCGGTGAACCCCACCCAAAGGAAGTACTGACTCTGTACCCCCAAAGCTGCATTAAAAATATGTTGGAAGTGCAGATATTATTTTGTTAACGAAGATTTAATACAGTGGTTTTCACATAGCAGGCATAAGAATTACTTAGAGTCCCTAGTACAAGTGCAAAGTCCTAACCCTTATGCTCCCAGAGATTGTGATTCTGAGGGTCTTGGGTATTTTTAGGAAGCCGTACTTTTAAACTATTGCTCCACATAATTCTGGCGTCAGTAGTGTGCGGACCACGTTTTGGAGAACACTGAATATAACTTGGTCACTTCTCTAAGCATTCTTTTTGTTGGTTTTGTCACATACACTGGAAGAGAATTAGCAAAGCCTGAAGATTCTCTCAGTTCATCTGCCTAGTAGATCATTTCAGACAGTGGCATCAAAGAACCGTAGTATCCGACACTTAAAATAAACCAGATCTGTGCTAGCCTATAGGGATGTGAAGATCAAAGATACCGTCTCATCCTTTAACTGAGCCGGTAGCCTAGTAATTTCTGGTGGTAAACTATTTAGCGTTTATGATACAGAAGGCCCTCCAGAGTGTGGCCCTGGCCTGTCTTTCCATTAAACCAGTGCAGGAACTGTCTTACACTGTTCAGTGGCCCCTGGCAAACTTTACACTTTTTTAAAAAATATGAAAACAAATCATTCTGATAAAAATTTGTTACTTAACCATACACAATACAGATTAAAATGTTTATTGGCAGTAGGTGTGCTCCTGCAGGTGTTTTATTCCCATTTTATAGCTACTCATTCTTTTGTTAAATTGTCCTATGCAGGGATGGGTGGTGCAGGAGATAGTAAAAGAAGGAATCGCATCAGGGTCAAGTTCTGTGGTGTGGTCAAGAGTTGTTTCCTTTCAGCAGAACTGCTGCTTTCATTTGGCCTGACTTGTTAGCCAAAATGAAGGCTTTTTTGTTCCTCAATAATGATTACTATTCTTCGTCTCAGACAGGTTTCTGATAGGATCAAAGCCATATCCTGGCTCTGGTTAATCTGCCTCCGAGAACTAAAGTTTCTTCTTGAAACTCAGTTAAAACATTGTTTCAGGGCATTGCTGGGCCGTCTTCTGGAAACCACTCAGATTGACCTCCACTGTGGAAATTCAGGGCATAGCCATGACCCCCATCCCATTCCCAACAAAATTCCACCAGAATCTTGCTGGCCTCATTGGAGTTGCATTTTCCTCAGTGTGACCATCTGGTATGCTGAGAACTGTTGGTTTGGTTACTGTTGCGTCTCCTCAGTGTGGCTGTTGGTTTGGTTACTGTTGCGTTTCCTCAGTGTGGCTGTTGGTTTGGTTACTGTTGCATCTCCTCAGTGAGGCTGTTGGTTTGGTTACTGTTGCCTCTCCACAGTGTGGCTGTTGGTTTGGTTACTGTTGCGTCTCCTCAGCAGGCTGTTGGTTTGGTTACTGTTGCATCTCCGCAGTGTGACTGTAAGACGTAGACATTCTCACTGCTGCTCTCCATTTCTGTATTGCCTGTGGCTGACCTGTTCTGTATTTGTATTAGCTAGACCAAGCCTTCCCAAATGCCTTTCTGACTGGCTGCTATAATTGCCTAGGAAGGTTCTTAAAGATACGGATTCCAGGGCAGCATATTCTAATGCCAGCCAGGTTCGACAGCCATGCTCAGTGGTCATGGCCCCTATGTCTTAACATTCCTTGCCTTTCCTTACACGGATTCATGTCACACTGAAATCCCTGCTCTTGTTTGAATTTTTCAAGGCCTGAAACATCAGAATTTTATAGCTAGAAAAGACCGCACTGAATATGCAGTTGTGCATGGCGCCAGTGGGGAGAGCCAAACTCCAGTATAGCAGAGGTGGCGGTATGTCTTTGAACTTGAAAGAGGCAAATTTGGACACAAAGAGATGACAGTAAATTTAGAGGCCTTCCGACTCCAGGGAATGTCGGGTTGAAAATACAAAGAGTTCCCTAAAAGCCTTCTGTAAACTCATGGATGAGAGATGCATGATGGGTTGCTAGTGAAAGGAGGAGAGTGTGAAGCCCAGGTCAGGCCTTACAGGTTTGCACTAAAGCAGCCGTGCCCTTCCAGCGGGGTGATCTGGTCCACGGAGTGACACTGGGACTGGGCTCCAGACCCTGGTTCTGTCTCAGCAGGGTGGTGATGATGGGTGAGGCCGAGCAACCCAGCACCATTTTGGGGGGGGGGCTGGGGGTGGGGGTGGGGTGGGCATTTAATCTAGCTTTTCCAATTGCTTTGCTTTTCTCCTTTTCCTCTCCCTGTCCCCTCTTTTCATTGTCTTTTGCTGTATCTTCTGTTTTTTTGATGTCAGTAGTGGCAAGGCAGCTGTTTCTGCTCCTCCCCTTTCCTACCTGAAGTCCAGTAGCCAATGTTCTTTTGGTATCGTCGTGTATGCCGTAATAATAACAACAACTACTACCTACTCTTAGAGTATTTTGTCAATTCTAAAGCACTTCCAGATAACTTTTCAATTTGTCTTTACAATAAGAATATAAGGCAGGCCAGGTTGGCATCCTCTTTTTTTCTTTCCTTTTTCTTTCTTTCTTTTTTTAAATCTAAATGCTTCAGAGGTAAAGAAGCAACTTAACTGTTACCTGCTTCCTACATAATCTTTTGTGGTGGTTAGCCTCTTTAAGGAATTGGGAGCTTTGACTGGGAGCGAAGGACAATGAACACAGACAGTTTGAGAACATAATGTTTTGGGAAGTAGCCCTGCATGAGGTGCACTCCCAGCATAAGTGGGTGTGTGTGTGTGTACTGGGGAAGAACACTAGGAAGCAAAGGACGTGTAGAAATGAAAGGAAGGACATTTAAAACTAGCTGTCCACATGAAAATTACCTGCTTTTCATAATTCTCTAACAGCCCACTACTACCAGCAGTTGACTAGATTCTTATGGGTTGGCATGGACATTTATCAACTTTTTTCAATGTTACTTTTTATGATGAGAAAAGGAATTGTAGTTTCTAGATGACTCATTTTTTAATACTATTTCTTTGTAGTTTAGAGAATATCTGTACATTTTTAAATCTGTTCTTTGCTAGTAATGTCACAATCTAAAATATGTTACGTTTATATAATAGTTTTCATTTGTTTAAAATACTCCATCCACCCTCCCCCCATATTTATGAAGGTCCTACTTCATTCTTCTTGGTCTTGGTAATTACCTTTTTCATCCTGATTACGCTACAGAAGCTGGGATGCCTTCTTCAGAATGGACCAAGAGGAAAAAGCAGACTTTGAAAATCGGGCACGGAGGAACGCTGGACAGCGCAGCCCGAGGGGTTCTGGGTAAGCGATGTGAATGGGAGTTTAATGTAACTGCCGCTTAATATCAGAAGGAAATACTGATTGAGAACAGATAAGATAAAGATAAGACAAAGCCTTGACATTTTCTGTCAACTTTGGGATCTTTCAGGTCTACTGGATTTATAGCGTCATTTTCCAAAGAAGCCCTTAAATGGCATGGGGTATACAGGCCGTTAGAAATAGCCTCTTTCGTGTGTGGATAGGACCTGTGTGCGAGAAAGGGTTTGTATCTGTGTAGGAAAGAATTAATGTAGCAGGCCCCAAGTGGCTCTTTTTAGAAAGTCTGCTAACAAGGCTTGCCCTTCATTGGCCACTGGGGACCTGTGAGTTTTTCCACCCTTCTGTCTGATAGGGGCGATTTATTCTGCCTCAACTGTGTGAGCAGTGTGTTCACGCCGAACACCTGCTTCTTGGAGTGCAGAATTGTGTCCCCCCACACAAGCAGAGCATGCCTGAGGGACCATCCCTCTCATCTCCCCACAGTAAAAACCTGGGATGCTGAGTCTCTTCTGGGTTTCCCTGAGCGGGAACATCGTGTACGTTACTGCTCTTTTCATTGTTGGAGGAAGGAGCATACTCAAGTGTGCCCCGCCCCCACTCATAAGAGAGGGAGGGGGAGAGAGAATAAGGAAGCTTGTGCATGGGTTTCTCCAGTGTCTTTTTCCCTTCTGATACATTGTGTAACTTTGCTATCATTGTAGTAAATCTTTGCCAAGTATGAATCTTCCAATGTGGCATGGCCTTGGGGACTCCCAACATGGTGCTTTTTTTGCCTATATAGAATCTAATCTCTGAGATTAGCTCTCTTGAGAAGGTGAACCTTATAGTTCCTGAGAGGAAGTCAGTTTTTCCTAGAGACGTATTAGTTGAGCATTTTATTGCTTGTGGAGGAAAACTGGTAGAATTGATTGAGGAGAGAACAATCATTTATCCTTTCTTATGCCACCTCTTTATTTTTGGCATCAGGTAGAGGTTCTGGAGTCTATCTTTATAGACTGCTAAAATGTGTATCAACAGGCTGAGATGTTTTACAAACTTTCCTGTAACTACATTCATTGTCACAGAAACACGTATGTTGGGGTCCCCTTGCTCTCCTCCTTTCTCACTAGAAACAACTTTTATGGAACAATAAAAGTTACCTTTTTGCATGCTCTGGTGTTTCACACTTTATTCTATTTTATTTTTTTTAAGTGCTGATCATAAACCACCAAACCAATTTCATGATGCATTAATGGGTTGTGACTCATGGTTTGTAAGTGTGCTACAGTATCCAATACATTTCAGTAGAGTTAAGCTTAGATACAAACGAACAACAGCAAGCCTGATCTAAGTGATTCAAGTGAAATGAATGCCTATTTAGAAGGATAAAATTGGTGGGGAAAATTATATTTTTCAGGAAAATTAGAAACTTAAAAATTAGAAGGAATGGTTTTGCATTTTCTAATGTTATAGATATTATTTAATTCATGTTGGCAAAAATATCTTAATTTCAAGGTTAAAATAGAAGCAAACACAAGGAAATCAGTTTTCTTGAATTAGAGAACTTGAATAGGCAAATTCTGACCACTAATGTTAGTATTTTTTACCATAACTAATGATAGCCATTTATAAAAGTCTCACATTTTGCTTAGGACATTCATAAATTACATACTTTAACCCTTAGGGTAGGTTTTATTGTCCCCATTTTCCAAAAGAAATGAAGACCCAGAGATAAAGTAATGTGTGCATTGTCATGGGTAGTGAGTGGCAAGGGATTTGAACCAGGTCTGCTCAGTTCCAAAGCCGTTGCCCGCATCTGGGATGGCAGACACCCGGCACTCCCGTCTCCCCACCCCCACCACAGGGAGTACCAGTCAAGCACAATGTTCTCTGCCATCGGTCCCCTGCCATCAGTCCCCATGTGGCTTCCCTGTTCCTGTCATTCCGAACTCCCTGAGTTGCAGCTTGCCTGCCCTGACCATCCCGTCCGACTGTTTCCCAGGTACACCACCATCAGTACGAGAGGAGAGAGGGGAACATCTGCGCTTATTTCTGAACAGACCAACTGCATTAATTTCTGGCGGTTCTCATCATCAGCATGTAGTGGTATTCACGGCAGCGAGTGAAACAAGCTTATTGTCAGCACTAAAATGTAGGGATCTTGTCGAAGCTTCCAGTTTAGTATTACAAAGGGGGGCGTTTGGCTGAGATTTGTATGTTTGGAAGTGGTTGCATTGGAAATAATTTTTCATTTGCATGCTTATTATATATTTGAGCCCACAGGGACTTTTATGATGATATAGTATGTTCATATGTCAGATTTATTTATTTTTTTTCTAAAACTGATGAATAAAGTTTCCAATGAGAAATAAAGTTAAACAAAAAAAGGCATGTAGTCACAGTGCAAGGAGTGTTTGTTGTCTGAGTGTTTCTGGAGACTTAAGAGAACTTAGTCTGGGCTCCAGTCTCACGTGGGTTTGTGCACTGGCTGCTGTACGTGCTGACCCCACACACCCTGGGCCAACCAGAACCCCGGGAACGTCCTTTTCCTCGTCTCTTGAAAAGGACAGTGTCTGGTCATGACTCGGAAGGTTTATGGAGGTAGCTCATGAAACATCTATAATGTGGAGATATATGCTGTGCCCTGTGAGTACTTTATAAAAGCCATTTAAAAAAAATAAAAACTGGACCTGTGTGACAAAATACACTTTTACTTTCAACATTTTAGACTGTTTTGCTTTTTTTTTTTTTTGTAATATTAATGGTACAGATTAAAAAATTTAGTTGACGATCTAAGACAATCTGAAATTCAGGTTTGTAGTTCTGTCAAACTATTATATATATATTTGTATATATTTCTGATTAGGTTACATCACAATGGGGTGTTACAGTAGCAGATGGAATTAATGTTGCTAATCAGCTGACTCTACGATGAAGAGATTCTCCTGGAATACCTAAGTGGGCCCAGTATAATCACAAATAGCTTTTTTTAAACTTTATTTTTGTTGTTGACACTATTACAGATGTCCCCATTTCTCCCCCTGTGCCAACCTCCGCCCAGCCCTGCCCACAGCCCCTTCCCTCTGGCCATCACCACACTGTACTCTGCGTCTGTGGCACATGCATGTATGTGCTTTGGCTGATCCCTTCACCTGCTTTCACCCAGCCCCTCCCTCCTCCCTCCCCTCTGACAGCTGTCAATCTGTTGCATGTATCCGTGCCCCTGTTTCTATTTTGTTGTCAGTTTAAAAGTGAAAGAGGAGGCAGAGGAGAGGGGTATGGCAATGGAAACAGAGGTTGAAGTGATTCACTTGCTGGCTGTGAATATAAAAGAGTGTCACAAGCCAAGAAATGTGAGTGTCTTCTGGAATCTGGAGGGGTGAGGACCCTGCCCGGGAAGGCTCTAGAGAAAGGTCTCCCCAGGCCACCGAAAGAACGTAGCCACGCCCATGCCTTGACCGCCGATACCCTGATTTTAGGTGTAATGAAGCCCAGCTCAGACACCTGACCTCCAGAACTGGGGGGTGATAAGTTTGTGTTGTTTTACTACTGAGTTGGTGAACCAGTACACCCGTTGATTATAAATCACTTAAAATGGAAACTAATTTTCTATGTTATCACTTTAAAAATTATTTTTTTTAACTTTAGAGATTATAAAATCACAGTGTAGAAATTAGGAAATATTTAAAACAAAGTTGAAAATAAGTTATTCATTTTCCACCTTCTAGTGATAATCACTAATATTTTTGCCATATTTCCTCCTGGCTTCTTATCTATGCAGATTTTTAAAGTTGAGCTGTTTTACTGTATGTACATTTGCATTCTTTTTTACTTACATAATAACATAAGCATTTTATCATGCTAATTAAAAAACTTTGTAAACGTTTTTTACTTTATTAAGGAAAAATTGACAAATATAGTTGTATATATTTAAAGTGCTGATATTATATCAGGTGTCTTCTCTGACCACTGTGATATGAAAATAGACATCAGCAACAGGAAGAGAGGTGGAAAATTCACAAATATGTGGAAATTAAACAGCACACTTCTGAACAACCAATGGGCCCAAGAAGAAACCGGAGAGAAATCAGAAAATGCAAATGAAAGGGAAGCACGGTGTACCAAAACCTACGGGATGCGGCGAAAGCAGTTCTGAGAGGAAGTGAATGTTATTTTGAGTAGCGATAGCGGTGGAAGGTGTTGTCACACGGGTAACACACAACTTATTTACCGTTTCCCTCTTTGAAGTCATTGGAGTTACCAGAATTTGGGTAGTAGAACTCATTTTTGTGGGGAACATCTTTACAAATAAAATTTTTTCTTTGATTATTAAGATAAAGTCTTAGAGGTGGAAAAATACAGATCTTTCAAGATGATTGCAAGGGCATCGTAGAATTCAATGAATGGTAGTGGGGACTTCCAAGGGCAGAAAGCTTTAGAAGTGAATGTGCAATACCCTTGCCTCTCCTAAAGAGGCTCTTGTTATGTGTAAAATCTATCTTTATGATTTGAGAATAGAATACTAGGCCATTTGAACAGGTTTGGAAATAGTGGGTTTTTTACAAAGAAACACTTGAGCACAGAAAATTTGGGAGGCAGACAAAGCAATACTTGTGAGACAGTCCTTGGAAAGCCCTGTTATTCATTTATTTTCTTAATTCGCCACAATTTTTTCAGACTGTTGTGTCTTTGCCAATGCTGTTTTTTCAGATAAACCTCCCATTTTTATCTTTAATTGTAGAAATCCTACTGGCCTTTCCAGGTTCAGCTGAAATGCTGTTTCCTACATGTGAAGCCTGCCTACGTGCTTCTTTATGTTGCTATTGTGAGAGTTCATTGTGTTCCTTGTTTTTGTAACTCACTGGGCTGGGACCAGGTCTTATTCATTTCTGTACCTTTACAGCAAGCCCCGAGTAAAATTTTGATTGCTTGAATGGGAAGAAGTTGAGTAAAACGTTTGTCCGCTGAACTGTCCCTTGAATGGAAGCTGCTCTTTGGCTGGGTTTCAGCTCCAGATAATTTTTCTGTATGCCACTTCGTGTTAGTCTTCCTAAAATTGTGCGTTAGTCTTCCTAAAGTTCTGCTTTCACTAATCACCGGGCTTCAGTGGGCCTTGGTTTTCTGGGGTACAGATGAGAGGGTTAAGCTGGATAACTCTAACATGCCCTCCTGTTTTAAATTTTATTACTCTGGATGACTGAACTGGCAGAGAAATGAGCTCAGCATTTCAAACATGTCAGCCTGCTCTTCAGACTCCCCCACCCCCACCCCTGCGCTCTGACTGGTGAAGCCACTGCGCTCATCCTGGTATCTGAGAACGTGCTTGTGTCCTTAGAACAGGCCTCTCTCATCTCCGTGTTCACGTGCTGCAGGTCCTTCAAGGCCTGACTGAAACTGGCTGAGGTGCTTGAGCGGAGCGCTCTCTAGTCGCTTTAGCCATTGAGGGCGCTCCCCCCCCCCCCACCTCCTGCAGCCGCTGTTCCCTCTGTGCTCATGCGGATACCTAGTCACGTGTTACCACGGTGTTACTAGCGTTACTCACGCGCTCATTCAGGCAACATGCGCTTTTGAGCACCTGCGACTCCTCTTGTCTGCCTTGTGTTTCCCCTATGAGGTTATAAGCTTTTTCAGGGTCAGAAAATGTGCCGCTCCGGCTCCATTCCAAGTCTTCCTGGGACTGTGCGCGGGGTAGCCGCCGCCGGAGGACGGCTGGTCGGCGATTCCTGGATGGGGTGAGGCTGTGCCGAGTCTTCACTGGTGTCACAGAGCATTCCGGAGGCAGACAGCGTTTTATCTTCGCCCCCAAATTAATATGACTGTTACACAGGAGCTCAGAGAGGGTCTGGGGCGGACTTAATAAAGGAATTGGGATTTGAGCTGGGTTTCGAAGGGTGGACTTTGAATACCTTACAGAGGAATTGGTACCGTAGGCATTGGGGCCCTGCTGAAAACTGGGGGTGGGGGCGTGTTGTAGTGTACAGTGTACACTTTCAGCAACGGTAGCGATTGGTAGAGGGATGCACCGGATGTGGGGAAGTCAGGTTTGCAGTGGTTTAGGGTGATTTAGGCCGGGGGCAGGCAGTGGGAAGAAAGCCTCGGGGAGTAAGGTGGCAGGGAGAGAGGGTCTGCTCTTAGGCGATCTGCTTTAAATTTTAATTCGACCATAAACTAGTTGTGAGGCAGTAGGCAAAGTTCTTAGTCTGTGTTTCAATTTTCTTATCTATAAAACAGGGATGTTGTGTTATCTTTAGGGTTGCTGTAAGGGTGAAATGAGCTAGCGACTGGAGGGCATTTAAAGAGGGATTTGATGGATGGTAAACTCAGCGAGTGGTAACTGCTGCCAACAGTCCTGATAACTGAGCTTGCCACTCATGCCTCCTTCTTGTAATTCTGAACTGTGGTGGTTATAGTGTGTTCTTTTACAAAATTGTATCCATTGATGAGAAAGGACTCCAATTCTTACAAAAATTAACTTGCTATTTAGTGAAGAAATGATTATGCCTTCTCACCCTCAACTGGTGAAATGGGCTATCGTGCGGTTAGATGATGGGCCATGCGGAAGAGCGTGGGCCGCGCTTTCTCTGCGGTCCATGTGGGCGCACTCTCCGGGCGCGCGCTCCCTGCGCGGGCTTCTTCGTGTTGGGGGGCTGCCTTGCTACGTTTCTGCTTTCTTGGTTGTGTACTGCTGGGCAGTAATCATCTTTAAATGGTTCATTAGCTGTGATGATGGCTTTTGCTTTGTTTAATAATGAACTGTCAAAAGACTATCAGACCATGGTTAGTGATACCATGTACTTTTCACAGTGCCCATGTAAAATTCCAGTGAATCCTTTAAGGTTTCTCTGAAACTTTGTATTATCTAAATGACCAGGTTGAGGTTTCTGTCATGTTTTGTACTTTGGGGAAGAAAAAAAAAAATCTCCCATTCCTTGTCAGAATTTCCTAGTTGCATGACAAGTCCAACGGGTTGGAGTCGTGGGAGCCCTCAAATTATGCCCAATACATGCTCTTTCTGACTTGACGGACTAGGTGCCAGGGAATTACGATCAGAATATGCAGATATTTTAAAAGCCTACTTTGCAAAACAGAGTGTCATAATATTTCTTTCTTTGATTTGTAGTGGTTGGAATTGGAAGGGGAACAAAAATGTTGACCAGTATGTTGTCAGGGTCCAAGGTAAGAAAACAGAAATAGTTCTTTCTTTTTTTTTTCTTGAATATTTTTCTTAATGACAGTGTGTTGGATTTTATCAATTAAAAACAAACTATATAAATTTGCAGGAATGTCAATTCTGAGTATTCATCACAATATCTATAATTATGATATCTGAGAATTCATATTTTGAGACTAAATTCAAAATTCAAGATTGATTTATAGAAACAAAAACTCTGCTGTGCCTAAAATGTAAAAGAATTATATCTGGTTTTTTATATAATTATATTTCTTAGATGAAAGGGAACTATCAAAAATTCTATTAGCGGATTTTATTAAACCTTGGATTTTTATAGAAACAATACCATTTTGTAAAACATGCACTTTTCAGCAAAAGACATGCTTTCTTCATGGTTGCAAATGTTTGCTAAAGAAAAGAACTCGGCTTCTTTAAGATGGTAAGCACTTTTTGAGGCTCTTGAAAGGAGAGAGAGGAAAGGTTACGCAGACACGCAGGAGGCCTGACACCTGTGGATTGCTTCAGGCCTTCAGCGAGCAACCTGCAGGAGGGAGCAGCAGGATGAAGGGGCATTGAAGCAAGATGTCAAAGTGGTTAACCTTTCTGGGTCTTTCAGTTTTTCCTTAGGAAATGTGATTTGATCCTCTCCAGGGTCTCCCCAGCTCTAAGAGATAATGACATCTGTATCCTCATTGGTTACTAGGGTATAATAGTTGGGGCTAGGGACCAGTGAAAACGCCTGTGGGAGGAAAATTCATGTCATTAGGTAGAGAAGAATTTCAGCAAGTCCCTGGACTAAACTTTTTGTTTTAAAACTGTTGCTGTGAATGGGATATAAATAGTTGGTAAAGTGATTTTGTCTAAATTGTTTCTTTAAAATAATTTTGGTTAAAGACCGTTAAAGTTTTTTTTAGTTCATTGCAGACTAATTGACGACTTTTGTAAAATATTATTAAAATGTTATGGCAGTGTCAACTTGCTGCATAAGTTGTAAACACCCTCATTTTCTGAAATTAATCTTGTCATGGCTATTGGACCTTGGACCACACTTTGAGCGGTGGTGGTCTTGATGCCCATACACAGCCTCCCGGGACTGCTGGGAGTGGGCCGAGGGCGGGGACTGGGAGGGGCCGCTGGGGGAGATGGAGCTAGGCCCTGGGAATGGCACCTGGAGGCCGCAGCATGCAGCCGGACAATACCTTTGCAAGCTGCCCCAGGGCCATGGCAGACACGTTGAGTTTCTCTGCACTTCTGTGGGTCCGTGAGGCTGCGCTTAATTGAGCTCAAGTCTTTGGGCGCTCTGCCCCTGTGGGGAGGGCCTGGCCCTGGCTGCAGGTGCCCTACCCTTCCCGCTGAGGCTGGCCTTGGCTCTGCCTCAAAGGCTGTGGGGTTCCCAGGGTTCCTTCACTTAAGCTGTTGGTTTGGTTGCTCTCTGCTGGTGGACCCTGAGTGTGAGCCATTCGCTCCTTATTGGGACTGGGGTGTGGAGTCGGGGAGGTGCGGAGCTGACCGTGCGTGGGGGAGTCTCCCGCACACCCCAGGCAAGATGGCAGCTGGAGGAAGTTCTTACACTGAGCATGTGCAAGGCTAACAAGATACTAAAAGGGAAAAAGCCCTCCTACCCCCTTCCAGTACCAGATTGGGGGTGGGAACAGAGGAAGGCAGGCACATGTGCGGTAGCAGTTAAAATGGGCGGGGTGGGGGGGTGGTGCTGGACTGGAGAGACCTATCAGTCTACCCCAGGGAGAGTAGGGATTGATTGGGAGATGGACCCACCAGAGGGCATGAAAGTTCAGGAAGTTAATTGGTCGTTCTGAGAAAGCACCTGGCCTGCCCCACACTCAGAGCTAATATAAATCCAGGGGAATGAGCACTCTCCGCTGCTCGGAACCTGAAGGTGCACTGGCCTGTCCTCTCCGTGGATCATGTGACTGCCAAGACACATGGCCCATGGCCTCCAGGAGGGAGTCTCTCTTGCTTGCTGACTTGGTGGGGTATTCGCCAGTACGTTCATGTGCTTTGTGGCCTGGGAGCACGGGACCTTGTGGGCCAGAAACCGCATGGCCGGCCGATGGTGGCACCAGCTCCACACGCAGCCTCTGGGAGGGGGCCTGGGGCTGGACAGCAGCTGGGAACAAGTTAAGCTTCCTGCATGACCGCTTAGCACCACCTTGGGCTCCAAAGGACAGCACTTTAAAACGGAGCGGGAACTCTGGGCGTTGCCTTTTGTTTTGGTCCTCCTGAGGATGCTGGGTTTTCTGCCGGTTTGCAGAGGAGCTGAGCTTTGAGACCCCGAGTCCCCCATCCTCCCAGCTCATTCAGCATCCAAATAAAAACCTCTTTCCTTTCTCACAAGCCTCTGCCTCCAGAGTTTGCCTTTTAGTGGCAGTGGGCAGCTGAACCCCCTTTTTGTTCACTAACAATCTACATAAACTTTTCTTAAAAAGCCCGGAGAGCATATTGCCTTTGATGTTACATTTTAGTTATCAACTGACAAAAAAACCTGTCTTTCAGTTGGAACAGCTCTTAATGCCTTAGATAAATGGAAGAATAATTTCAGTGTGTCTTGCTCTGCAATCTTCAGAATGGTGTTAAAAAGTCACAGAATATAGAAATTGTGTTAGAATGCATGAATTTGACTGTTTTACAGTAAGTTTCTACATTGTGCTTAAATATAGGCACATGGAGTTTAGAATCTGTTTCTGATACATATTTTTTGCCTGTCACTTAATATTTGTTTGTTAACTCCAAAATATAAGTAATAGTAATTTAGATATAGGATAATAGATGATTTTTATTTTCTTTTTTTAACATGGTTTTGTATTTCCCAAAATCTTTACAATGAACAAATGACTTTTATAATAACAAAAAAGACACATTTACAGTAAGGAATTTGTCTGGGTTTTCCCAAGATAAAATATTTTGAGTTCATTGGAATATTTACTATCCACCCCTCCACCCTCAACCACAAATACACACAATATACACTATATGTTATTGGGAGGTTTGACATGCAAATTCCAGGCATATTTTCAGAAATACAATGACTGGAAATGTTGGCTCTAGCTTAAGCTTTATTTGTCACAAACCATTTTGGTATTCAGCTAGGAAAGCTGAATGTTATACAGTGGAATCATTAATCCTCAGTAACTGCATCTTATTACAAAAACCTAGTTCTTGGGTGCTTCACCTTTCAGAAATAGGATTATTACCTCATTAGCTATTTGTATTTTTTGTACTTTTAATTTTAGATTATGTATTTGTTGAAAAGTTAAATTATTTAAATTTTACTTTTAACTTTGTTGAAGATTATATTTTTCTCAAAAGTAGTTAAATTTTTAAAAAATAATTTATTTATTTTATTTTTAGGCAGAGGGGAAGGGAGGGAGAAAGAAAGGGAGAGAAACATCAATGTGTAGTTGCCTCTCATGTGCCCCCTACTGGGGACCTGGCCTGCAACCCAGGCATGTGCCCTGACTGGGAATCCAACCAGTGACATTTGGTTCACAGGCTGGCACTCAGTCCACTGAGACACCAGCCAAGTCAAAAGCAGTTAAATTTTTAAAAATAGATCTTGTTCTTAGCATTGGAAGGAATCTTAAAGATCTTCCTATTTAGTGGCTTTCAAAACTTTTTTGACCAAGACCCAGAGTAACAAATTCGTTTTACATCATGATCCTACATCACATACGTGTGTAAAAACAAACATTTTATCACAACTTTAACCCTATGTACAATGTACTCTTGGTATTTTTCTTTCTGTGTGTGTGTGTGTGTGTGTGTGTGTGTGTGTGTGTGTAGTGCCTGCAGCCTCCTAACGGGGCGCAGACGCAGTGTTTGACCTGGTGTTTACTCCTTTTCCACTTCCTGCTCTCACAGATGAATTTTTATTTGCATCGCAGAAAATTAGACTTAGAGTATGTGTAGGGAGGAGTTAACTCAAGAGTAGAAATGGTGCCCTGGCTGGTGTAGCTCAGTGGATTGAGCGCGGGCCTGTGAACCAAAGGATCATGGTTCGATTCCCAGTCAGGGCACATGCCTGGGTTGCAGGCCAGTTCCCAGCAGGGGACGCACGAGAGGCAACCACACATTGATATTTCTCTCCCTCTCTCCTTCCCTTCCCCTCTAAAGATAAAATAAATAAAATCTTTAAAAAAAAATTTAAAAAAAAATTTAAAAAAAAAAAAAAGAGTAGAAATGGTTAGTTCTGGGGTGGCAGATAGTCGATGTGCAAGTTTCAGCAATATCACAGGCCACCCTTTCCTCACCACGCAGTCCTCATTAGAGACACTGCTAATTGAACACGGCCTAACACTCTTTTCTGTTGAGCCAGGAAACATCCCTAGAGTCTTCGACATAATGCCACTTCATGCAACCACTGCGAAGTAATGGGGGGAGTGCTGACCTTTTCAATAAAATCTTTAGGCCGTCAGGTTATTTTATGTCCATTTTGAAGACCAGAGACTATTCAGACTATGTGACTCCTTTTTCGCATTTCTTCCCTTTCAGACCAGGTAAGATTTAAGTAAAGGAGCCTTTCTTTGTCTTCATTTGCTTCCTCTTCTATCTTATAGAACATTTTACTCTGCCAGTGATCGTATTTCTCTTTATTTACTTATTTATTGTTATTTAAAATTAATTTTTATTTTCTCCATCACCGCTTATCCCCCTGTGCCTTCTTCCACCTCCACCCACCTTTGCTTCCCCTAAAATGACCACACTGCCGTCCATTTCCGTAGTTCTGTCTTTTTATTTTTCCTTTTTTTACTATTTCTCTTGTCATTTATTATTTTTTTTCACTGCATTGTCTTTAGGGATTACATATATAATGTGTATAAAATGCCTGTAAGTTTTCTGTACAGTGCCTTGTATACTGAAGTTGCTCAGTAAGTGCTGTTGTTAGTATTTCCAAGTATTTCATCCATCCCCCAACCTCACTCCTGAATTCCAGGCCTATTGGATCTCGCTAAAGGATGTTTCATAGACACCTGTTGGAAATCTTGAATACATCTAATTTTATTCCTTTCATTTCTATCAGCCTGGGCAAAACATGGTACTCATCAGAAACAGGAAGCATGCCAGTTCTCTGAGGGAGAGAGTTTCTCTGGACATTCAAGTCAGAAAGGAATTTCTTACAGTGAGACATGTTGAGTGACAGATAGGTGATGGTTCTCAGAAATAGTTTTACAACAGATATATATCTGCATAAAATATAATTTAAGTACAATGCTCCTGAGGGAAGTTAGGCTATATGTCCCTTTGGCCTCGCTTGGAAAGTCGGTTACCTAGAAGAAGACAGTGGATACATCGTCCTTTGCATCGTCCCTGAGTTACACTTACTGTGAGCCACTCATTGAGCAGAAGCTGGATAGCAGACATATTTGGAAATAACGGACTTTGAAGAGGTTTTGGAATATTATCTTAATCGCTTTCAATATTGTTGATTAAAGTTGGTTCCTTCTGTATGTTTTGGAGACCAGATGAGCAGATGGAAGGGTTGCTGTTCTATTATGAAATCACTGAGGCCATGTAAAGACTTTAACTCCCATCTTCCAGACAGAAGGCTACTCCCGTATCTGTGTGGAGATGCACCGTAGCACAGCAGTACCGGTAGGCAGAGCCAGCATTTCCTCTGGAAGCAGCTTTGTGTCCCCTCCGATAGTTGAACAAGTCTTACTGTTTGGGTACGCAGACTTTTTCACCCAGTATGTGCTCAAAGGACAGTAATGTACCCCAAGTGTACCCCAAGTGTGCAGTAGTATTTTCAGGGTAGCCAGTCAGTGTCAACTCTGAAGTGTGACTTGAATAATGCTCCCGTGAAATGTAGCCAACTCTCCAAGATTTGAGCATACCTAATGCACTTTCTCCAGAGGATACTTCAGTTTGTACCTTTTCTTTACATTCTGTTACTCTTCATACATTTCATGAGTACTGTGTTGAAAATTTTGAAGGGCTTATACTTATGAACTGTGCAAAACTATTCTTTTAATGAAAACATTCAAAGCCACATGTTTTCAGTTTGGTAGTTTTTTTTTTTTTTAATGTTCTTCCTCATTCTAAATAATATCCCTTTGTTTGTGAAACTGAATCACAAGCTTTCAAAATCAAACCAGAAAAAGCAGTGCCTAGCCGAGATGGAAATAATTATGTACACTTTCTGTAATGCAAACATTTTCTTTTCTCCAGAAGAGTACAGAAGACAATTTGTTCTTAAAGTTGTCTGGTGGCATTCAGGGAGCTTGAGGATGAGTGAAGTAGAGAATACAGTAATGTTAGTATCAGCAAGAAACCACAAGTCCCAAAGAACTTACGGTTCAATGGAAACTTCTTTAAAAATTCTACAGGACCTCCGTTCATTTTGTGGTAGTGGAATTATATTGTAATGAATTCATTAATAGAATTCACAATTTCCGGATATACATCATGGGACATAAACAACTCTAAAACCTTGTCGGTACAGAATTTTGGCCAGTGAAAAATACTTTACACCCCGGAGGATAAAATGGTGGCCTTGTGCATGTAAACTCCCATGCCCGTTTTCTTCTGTCCCACGGCTTGTTGGTGGGGAGGCTTTGTTTCAGCTGAAGGCTTAACTCTCTGGGTAGATGTTTCTAAGTGGTTCGTGGGTTATTGAGCATGATTGGAAGACAATTATTGCTCTGTTCCAAGACGAGGGATAGCTCGAAATCAGGTATGACTTAGACCAGCGATTTTCCACTGGTGAGCCACAAGATTTTTTAAAACATGCAATACCCAACTGTTTAGTCAGGGACACTGACCTCTTTCCCTCAGACTGTCAGAAAAAAAAATGACAACAGCCAACACAAACTATATTTGTTTGGTGTGAATGAATCAAAGTTATACCTATTTTTTTATGTCAGATCAGCAAAAAGTGTATTTCTTTTGGAGTGCCACAGAATGTTAGTAACTAGTTTTTATGTGCCATGAGATGAAAAAGGTTGAAAATCACCGACTTAGACCAGTAGTTCACGAAGTGCAGTCCAGGGGCTCTGGAAGCTTTTTAGGGGGTTCTTTTGAAGTCAAAACTATTGCTGTAGCTTTGCTCTTTTACTTGCAATGTCTTCAGTACTCAGTGGAGTTTTTCAGAAGTTACCCGATCAGCAAAGATATCACAGCTCTGATGGCTAAACGAATTGTGTATGTACTAGTGTTCTCACATTTTTCAGTTTTAATGTGTAAGAGAGTAAATATTAAAGAATTCATATGAAAAAGAAATCATGCCAGGGTCTCTCAATAACTTTCAAGTGTTGACAGGGGTTCTGCAACCACAGTGTTTGCGAACTGCTGGTTTCAGTATTATTTTCCCTAACGAGAATCCAGCATGTGGCCAGATTCAGCATAACCGCAGAACCTAGAATGACTTGGAACTTGGCGGGTACGATGTGGAGATCCAAAACTAGGGGGAAATGTGAAGAATTGTATGCATAGGAACTTCTCTAGCATGTAGATGGAACTTTTCCATCTAGTAAGAAACAGTAGAACAACATTGAAAAATCCAGGGTAACAGAGTCTTATAATGGGGCAAGATAAGGATTAGTGAATAAAATGTACTTGAAAAATAACGAACACCTGTAGGTAATCACATGCCCAGCCATATGACGTGAGAGCTCAGTAAGATAAACCACTGGAAACAGACATGGTATCTGTTAATCACCATCATACTGTCCCCCTATGCAGGTTACCTTTATTGATGTCTTATCCTGTTATATAGGAGACCGTTCGGTGGGCATGGGTCCTGTCTGCCCCAGACAGGACCCACGCTCCCACTGTTACACTGTAACCTTCTAGAGGCCGAGGACTCTTTAGTATATACCTTTGTATTAAAAGCATGTAGCCCTGGCTGGTGTGGCTCAGTGGATTGAGTGCTGGCCTGCAAACCAAAGGGTTGCTGTTTCGATTCCCAGTCAGGACACATGCCTGGGTTGCGGGCCAGGTCCCCAGTAGGGGGTGCCCAAGAGGCAACCGTACATTGATGTTTCTCTCTCTCCCTTCCTTCCCCTCTCTAAAAATAAGTAAATAAAATACTTTTTTAAAAATTTAAGAAGAGCATGTAAAAGAATATTTTGTATATTCACAGTCCTTAAGAAACATGATTGAATGAATATATTAGTAAATGAATGAACATGTAATGTGGGTTTGATAATAGGCCTTCAGTCTTTTTTGTAAGAAACTGGTATTGAGCGCCTACCCTTAACTATGCTGCGGGGTTGAGTGACGGACTGGGAGATGGGATGGATTAACAGGGCAGCTTTGAAAGAGGTTCGTGCCTCGGGGGGAGGGGGGCCCAAGGCCAGGACACCTGTAGTCCAGTGACTAATGAGCACTGATTGTGTACTTGGAAAGGTTCCTCATTAAAACTCATTATATAGCAGAATAGTACAAATATCTGGATACAGTATACTTCATGATTGCATTGTGCTTTTCTTACGCAACTAGGCAGATTATTAAGACAAAAATCAGAGCATCTGCTTTACTGTTTCTTATGGGAATTCATTGTAACCAGATGAGTCACTCTAACCACTGTTACTGTGAATCATTTTGCTGCTTCTTTTTTTTTAAATATAGCATCAATAATAGTATTGTTTTTTATCGCTTACCAGGGCCAGGTACCGTTGTTCTAAACTCTGCCTCTCTTCAAGAGGCACTGTTACCATCTCCATTCTAAGATAAAACATGGTGCCAACAGGAGAGACTGACTTAACCCACTTGGCCCTTGTGTGCAGCAAGGGTTCAAACCCTTGAGTCTCTGCTCTTCCCACCCGCCCTACAGCACTTCTCCCAGGGGTCTGCTTCACCAAGGTTGATTGTTCCAAAAACAGGAGCAGGAGTGGGGCATTCTGGGTGACTTCTGTCAGTATTAATGGAAAAAGTTTAAAGTTAATTGAAATGCATTGGAACATTCCCTTCTGTATTGTGTTTGTAAAAAAAAAAATCTGAGCTATATAATAGAAGGTGATTTCATAAAAGGACACTGAGGCGGATATGAAATGTGTGCTTGCTTATGAGAATTTGAAGTTTTAATATTTTTTTTGCATTTTTGTCTCTGGTCCCTGTACTAAAATAATAAGCTTGTTATTAATAAACTGTATTTGAACTTCCTTTTTAAAAAATTGCTCACATAGCTACAGATGATGTTTAGTGCAAATTCTATTCCTTGCATTTGTCACTGTATTTCATGTGATGCTCCACCTAAAATTGAATTTGACCCAATGAAAGGAGTACCAAGAAACCGTAGTACAGTGTGCCCTGAAATGAGTAGTAAAACACACCTCAGTTAGCTGAGAGTGATCTAATTCTATACTTATGAATAATGATCAGTTCTTAGATGTGACTTTTCTCTTCAGAGAACTACATATTTAGGTTTTGTTTAAATGCATAATCAAATGAACAAAGGTTAGTCTTAGTCTTTCATAAAAGAAGTAGTAAACTGATTTATTTTGAAATCAGCTTTAATGGTATGTGTGGTGAGATTGTTGAATCTGGTGATGGCCGTGTGTGGGTTTATCGTGCCATTCTCTCTACCTGTAAGCACATATATGAACATTTTCCTCCAAAATCAAAACTGGCTTTAGAAAGCTGTTTGCAATAACAGCCTGTTTATAAGCCACACTTACCTTTGTCGTGTTGGCTGCTGTGGGAAGTCTGGGCATGTTCTCCAGTTTACACCCGCGCCTCCCACTGATCAACAACGAGCCGAGCGCCTGCTGTCTGTTTGCCTTTATTCTGTGTGGAGTTGGTGGTGCCCGTAAAACTCTGTGTGACTCTCAGGACATGCACGATGGCTTTTCCTCACCTACAGCCTGTGTCTCTCCCTTGTTGCTCCTCCTCTAGAGGTATATTGCCATCGGAGAGCTGGGGAAAGCTACCGACACGCTCGACTCCACGGGGAAAGTGACGGAAGAGAAACCTTACGGTATGAAGTTCATCTAAAGTGCTCTGTTTTGACATTTAGGGAAAGATTCTGTGAGTTCCCTACCCTGATACTACTAGTGATTTTAGTTTTCAGTACATCTTTTTACTTTGATAAGATCATAAATGATTTGTTTATCATATTGTTTATTTGGTATGAATTTGTTAAAAAAGATTCATTATAATTGCCTCTTTTCCTATAGTCAGTTTTTATAATGTTGAGGATTCTCCCAAATAATTCCCTTTCCAAAAGGCATTTGTAGCTACAATTTAGGACATTTTTTCCCTAGTAAATGAGAAACAGAGAAACTCTCTTGTTAGATTTTACCCGTGTCTTGCAATTGTTTGTTTATTTGTTTATTTACTTTAGAATTACTTCTTAGCTGCTGAAATAAATGTGTCAGGTTTAATGTTTAAAACTAATCATGTTTCTTTGCTATTGGAGTACATAAAAAGGTATGGCAAAGGGAAAGCTCTTTCTCTGGAAATAAAGCAGAATCTTAGTTTTTCTACTACTCCTTTTATTTATTTATTTTTCACTATTTTAAGAAAGGCTAGATAAATACAGTGGTCTCCTAGCAACTCTCCCAGTGCTCATGCTATTTATAATGGAGCAGTTTGTACCGTCATTTCACCACAATATCATGTCAGCAATTGTGAACTATACGCTCGCCGCTGTTCTGCCCGTGTGTCACGCGATCGCTTCCCACCTTAGCTGCGGACGTCCGGCACCGGCCCTCCCTGTGCTTCCGTGCCGCGCGTCCTCGTTACCCACTTCATATCGCCTTTCGTCCTTCACGGTGGCTTCACTTGACCTGCTAATATTTATTTACATGTAGTTTAGTGGGGTTTTTTGATAAACAATATAATCAAAAGAGAAATCGCTGATTTATTTTGAGTCATTTTAAAAATAAATGTTGACTTATTCTTGATACTATTTTTATTAGGAAACATATAGCCAACCCTCACTTAATGGAAACACAGTCCTAATCTCCGACCAGAAGGTTTTTAAGAGTAAAGAGGCATCGGGCAATCGGAGAATACCCGATTCCCAGAGTGTACTGAAGGGTACGATGTCAGCACGTATACAGTGGGAGGAAGGGTGAAGAGGTAAACTTGGTGAGACTTGCTGGTTGGGTGGCGTGGTGAGGGATAGCAAGTTGTCCACCGTGACCTACGTCTGGGGCTTAAAAACCGGTTACGTGGTGGTGCAGTTCACTGAGCAGGGGATTCTAGACGGGGGTCTGGGTGGTGAAGGTACTTAATCATGCCCTTCCTTCCTGCCCTGAGGCATTTGGGAATTTAAAAACCTACTCTGTTGTATAATGTGCAGCCTTATTTACTGGTCTTAAAGAAAGCATCATTTGTTAAAATCATCTCATTAAAATGTTGGAGTAAGTTGTGGAGAATCTAAGGTTCTTTAAGCCTTAAAAGAGGAGAGATCCCTCCCGTTTATTGAGTGGTATTTGTAGTTCCAGAAGGTGAGAGGTCAAAGAATTTTGCTGATTCATATGACTTTTCTGTGTGATTTCAGTAAACCAGCAAATGTTTATTATTTGCTATAGCAGGTACCAGAGGGAAGATAAGTGAAAACCCAGCCTGTGTCCTTATGGAACTTCTGTCTAATGGAGAGCTAGGACCCTCTGAGACCCCAAAACTGAGACTTATAACCAATATTTTGTAATGCCTTCTTTACTCCCAAAATAAAATTCAAAGATACTCTAACCTATCTACATTTTTTTAAATCACTAATATACAGTAAATGGAATGTAAAGAAGAAATAAAAGTTATAATAAAAATGGCACATCAGTATGTAAATGCACAGATATTACCAGAAGTGTTAATGAAGTGGTGAGATGTTTACACTTATTCATAAACCATAAATGTCACAAGTACAAATGCAGACTGTTCAGAGGTGTGTTGTATGATCTAGTACTGGAAAATTCAGTATATGGAAAAAGTACAAAAACGCTTTGTGTTTAAATGGAAAATGGAGTTAGGTTCTAGCTTCCAGTGATTATAAATAGACTTCCACCCATGTGAGTATTGGCAGAGATCATCCAAAGTCACTCAGTGTACAGGACAGTCCTCTGTGCTGTACCATCTGCAAAGTACAGGTGTCTAGCACCAGCCATCACATCATGGCAAGCACAAAAAGCGCAGTTCTTCATTGACCCGCTGAGAACAACTGACACATGGGTAGAGTCACCAAGGCAGCGCGCAGGGAACGGCAGACGGACGCTCCTGAGTCGTTCTGTTCCACCGAGACAAAGGCTACCGCTAGCCATTACTGTAGGTGGCTGAGAGGGAGCTCAGAGGAGTAAGAAATGAGTCCGGCTCAGTGGAATGACAAGCCGACCATACCAATAGGTCCCTTCCCTTTGTTCTCTTTCAGAACACCACCTGTTGTTTCCATGCGGTGGTTTTCACCATGTCTACATGTATGTTTGCGTGTCAGTCCCTGAGCTGTGTGGCTGCGACCACACGTCTCTTGGTCCTCACTGTCTTTTTGGTTTGTAGAACCGTGTGTGGCATGTAGAATAAAACACCCACTCCGTGATCAGTTAGACAGGCGACGGAGACTCTCGCGAGGAGGATGGCTGCCTGTCACTCCCGGGGATGGCAGAGCGCCTTCCTGCTCCTGCTGCGCTTCCCTCAACCACATCTGTGCAGTATGAAGGTGTAGGTCTCAGGTGCCATTGCCAGTGTCCTTCAGGGCCCATGTCTTCATTGTGCCCATCTGTCCCCCCCGAGCTAAGGACACTAAGACCACGGACGTTCCAGGCTGCCTTACACGTGGGCCAGGCTTCTGGGAAGGCCTAACTGCTCCTGAGATGGGGACAGATTTTCCTGTCTCTCTCGCGGCGTTTTTGTTGGGAGGCAGGAAACCAAAAGGAAAGTGGTCGCTTGTGCTCACCCTCTGTTCTACATACCACCTGCCCCTTAGTCCCAAGACAGGCTTCCACCAAGGTCTCTCAAACGGATGTTCTAGTGTTAATGGGAGTAGCTCCTCTTGGACTCCCGCCTGGCTGCCCACACTCCCTGGTGGGAGCCGAGGGGTTGAACTGAGTCTCCAATTGTGATTTGAACAAATAGAGAACACTTAGGAGGCTTGAGTGTAGCTGGGTATCAGTTATCGTATGGTGCCTCTTGTTTGTATTTAAACCTCTCCATTATAAAGTATTACACAAATAAAGTGGAGAAAACATACATCCACAGCTCTGTGAACTATCCCAAGGCAAACATCGACACAGCTACTGTCTAGTCAAGACGCAGAAGGTTCCTGGAAACCCCCCTGATGCCCCTTGCAGTCTCTGCCCGGAGCCTGCGGTTCTGACTTCCAGTGCCGCGGTGGCAGCTCTGAGACAGTGGCGCAGTTTAGCCGGTTTTTGAAATTGATAGAAATGCAGTGAAATAATATGTTTCGGTGTCTGGATTCTGCCACAGGCACATACAGTTCATCTATTCATCTGCGTGAGATTCATCTATTTCGTTACACGTATCAGTATTTTGGCCTTTCTTTATTGCTGTGCATTATGCCATTGTGAGAATGTACCATATTGTATGACAAAAAATATGTATATATGGATGATGTGTGTGTAAGTGTGTGTGTATATATTCACACACGCACACTATTGTTGAGAGACTACTTTTGGGCTGACCCCAGTTTGGAGTTTTATTCGTAAAGCTGCTCTGTGTATTTGGTATGTCTTGTTGGTAGAGATATGAACTTGTTTCTCTTGGATATCGTTTACCCAAGTGTAATTGCCAAGTCATAGCATGAATGTGTATTTTACTGCACTAGAAATTAGTAGTTTTTAAAGTGTTTGTATAACTTTTTTTTGCATTTCCTCCAGCAATAAATGAGTGTTCCACTGCGTCCTTGGCAACACACGGTAACAGTGTTTTTAGTTTGGGCCATTCTGGTGAATGCATAGTGGTATTTCACCGTGGTTTTAATTTGATTATTAATGAAATTCAGCACTTGATTCGTGCTTTTTGGCTCCTTAGCTATCTTCTGTTGTGTATCGTCCAGGTCTCTTGCTCATTTTTTTTGGTTTTCAGTTTTTTTCTTTCTGTATTGAGTTGCCTTTTCTTTTTTGTAAAAATATT
The DNA here is from genome assembly GCA_004027475.1 of Anoura caudifer. Classification (NCBI taxonomy): domain Eukaryota; kingdom Metazoa; phylum Chordata; class Mammalia; order Chiroptera; family Phyllostomidae; genus Anoura; species Anoura caudifer. The sequence continues at coordinate 2,526 of PVKU01013478.1, read as the reverse complement.
GATTTGTGCAAAAGATGTTAGTATACTCTGGATATGTTCTCTTTTTCTGGTTATTATGTGTTGAGGATATTTTCTCCTACTCTGTGGCTTGTCTTTTGCCTATCTAAGAAGTTCTTAGTTTTAATTTTGTCTAATTTATCCAGTCCTTGATCACAAATCAAGCACCGTACAGGCGTGAGTTTGTCTGGAATCTGTTTTGTTATGTAGGTTTGTCTGTCTGTCCTTGTGCTAAGACCAAACTATTGTGACAGTTGTAGTTTTTGAATGAGTCTTGCTACCCGAAAGAACAAGTCTTCCTACCTGTTTCTACAGATGTCATCCTCTGAGTTTTATCAGAGTAAGGCTGTCACCTTCTGTGCCCAGTTTGCTGCTGTTTTCTTTTTATCATGAGCAGACATTGAATTTTATCAAATGTTTATTCTGTATCTATTGATTTTCCTCCTTATTTAAATATTAAATGAACTGTACTTTTCTGGAATAAGCCCAAATTGATTATGGTATGCTATCCTTTACAGAAATGATTGGATTTAGTTTGCTAATATTTAGTTTAGGATTTTTTCATCTTTGTCTGTGAGTGAAGATTACGCTGTAATTATTCTTTCATGTAATGTCCTTCGCTGCCTTGGAGCGGTTTTGATACCAAGGTTACGCTGACCTTATAAAGTGGGTTGGGGAACATTCTCTTTTTTCTATTCTTTGGCAGAATGTGTGTCAGATCGGCATCGTTTTTTCCCTAAAGGTTGGTAGAATTTACTAGTACACATTTGGACTTCGTGTTTTGTTAGGAAGGTTTTTAATCATGAGTTGGAATCTTTACTGTGGAACTTAGTTTTTTTAATCTTGTGTCACTCCTGATAATTTTTCTCCTTGGTGTTCATTTTATCTAAATTTTCAAGCTTATGGGTATGAAGCTGTTTATAATAATTATTCATGGCTTTTCTTTTTAGCTTGAAACACTATCAAAGTTAAAGTTGCAAAAAGAGAGCCATATTTGTGTAGTTTTCAGTATACAGATCTTTAACTTCTTTTGATACTTATAGTAGCACACTTTGTTGCTGTTTTAATGAGATCTTTAAAATTTTTAATTTCTGGTAAGTTCATTTGTAGTATATAGAAATGAAGTTGATTTTTGTACATTGGTCTTTTGCCTTTTAACTGTGCTAAACTCACTTATTAATTCTAGTCACTATTGTGTAGATTTCTCATTAGGGCGGGTCTGAAGTAGACCATTTTCCAGGTCTAGATTTGCACTGCTCCTGAACAGGGCTTCTCTGGGGTCGCTGTTGGACACCTCAGGTGTTCTTCAGAGTTTCTTTCTTCATTCCAGATGGTTGGAGCAGGAACATCTTTGGTACCGGTTCTTTGGTTAATTTTGTGGCAGCTCAGTGTATATGTACAGCTTGGAATTTAGCCAAGTCTCAACTGGAGCCCCGGGGACATCTGCGTGGTTCTCTCACATTCTAGCTGCTGCTGCTTCCCCAAAGTCCAACTTCTGTTCGGTGGGACCCAGTGCTCTGTTTCGGCTCCCTGCCCTGCACCGCAGCTCAGAAAGCTCCTCCAAGCCACAGCAAGTGATGGGGTCCGCCTTGGCTCTTTCCTTTCTCTCGGGGGTTGCTGCGGCGCTTGCCGCCTGCAGTCTGTCTCATGTTTAGTACAAGTTTTTCCAAGTTCACAGCTGCTTATGGTGGCAGAGCCCGTCCAGTCACAGCACTTTGTTGTGGCTGAGCCTGGTTCGCAACGCCGTCGTACGGTTTTTACTTCATAGTTAGGCGCCTGCTATCATGTGAGTTCACTGGAAGGGGCAATAAATTTTAAGCAAGTAATGATGTGTAACGCGGTCTTGTGTAAATTAATTTTTTTGAGAATGACTTTATAAAATTAATTTCAAATGAATAATGTTACATTGATGACTTGCTAATTTGCTAATAAACAAAGAATAATTACCCAAGTCCTGTGGTACTTGTATCATACCTGTGTCTCTTACTGGTTGCACTTCTTTTGGCTGGTTGTATGGTACACTTGCTTTGGAGATTTTACTCTCTTCTTAAATCCTATGGAGGTAAATTCTTTATTCTTATAGGGACAACTATTATTATTTGGATTGAGCTAATAACATGCTTTACATATAGCCAGCATGCTTACTACATACTCATAGTGGTGAATATAATTTTTATTGATAACATTTATTATTTTACTTTTATTGTAAAATAACTTTCTGCTTAGGCTTTTTGTTTGGTGATTCACATGTCAGGTGACTGACTGGCCCAGGTCACTTTTAATGCCCGTTAGACCTTGAGGTCTGTTACTCCACAGCAAATTAAATTCAGCAGGGCTGCCTTGAGTGCCCGTGCAGTTGTGGACGCGATATAAGAAGAAAAGCTGTCTTTGCCTTTAAGCAGCTCAGAATTTCATTGTAATGGTTAAAAAATGTGTGTGATTAATTGCAGAATGAATAGCACAACCCATAAACCCCTGAGATGTTAAGTCGGGGAAAGAGACACCGGCTCAGAAGTAGAATGTGAGAGA